>PVLD010008221.1:0-85624 GCA_004027595.1 Dinomys branickii | reverse complement strand
GGACTTTCCCACGTCTCGCCCCGGCAGCCTGGTCCGCCCTACCACATCTCCCCCGGCATCTCAGAGAAATACGCCCAGTTTAAACTTCCCAGCCGAGGTTCCGGCATTCACGCTCACCAAGTCTGTCTCGAGCTGGTGGTGTTTATTGAGGAGGTTCGCTCCCTTGCTGCTCACCCGGTCGCCATCTTCCCCGGATCCTAAACTAGGGTTTATTGTTCTGTCCTTGACTTCAAACCCTGCTTCACTCTTCAAAATTTCATGAAAATAACCACATCTTAGGCCAGAAGATCACTCCTTATATTCAAAGGACAGAATATAAACCAAACCAAATTCTCTGAGCATGATGCAATGCATTGTAAGATTTATTTTAAAAGTGTAAAAGCCTTCCCTCCAAGAAGTTAAAAATACATATTTAAGTGAAGTTTTCATTAATGCACTGTTTGCCATAGCAAAGACTGAAAGCAACCTGCTGAACGATCTATGGTTCATCCACTTGTGAAAGAAATGAGAAATATTCCAACGTAATGTGGTAAAATTTCCTCTAGTAACTAGGGAAAAGCAATGCAAAGGAAAAAGATACATATAGTATGCTACTGTTTGTTGAACAAAAAGGTGAACAAATACACAGCATATATGCATATTTGCTTCTGTATGTTTAATGTATACAGTGGATCCATTCTGAGAGTGGATAAATGTGGTTACTTGCCTGTTTCTGGCCTGGCCAACACTCCAGATGCAAAACCAGAAAATACTTATTATAAATAATATTTGAAAACCTGTCAGAGAGTTATGGAATCAAGAAGGATAAAATGAGCCAAAATTCCAGATGGGAAAAGTTATCTGAGATGAACCAGTGAGCTCTCACTGATGAAAGAAATAAACGCATATCTAAATAAACAAAGAGATCCTCTAAGTGCATGGATTGGAATATGCAGTATTCCTAGCCCATCCATGCTTCCCAGTTTGAACCATCAAGACAGCTCCAGTGAAAAATTCTAGGATCCTATACTGTAGCTATTGACAAAGTTATAAACTCTTACACAGAAAGGCAAGATTCCAAGGATGGTAACACAGTACTGAAGAAGGGCACAATTCCACTACAAGATCTCTGAATTTGCTATAAAACTGTATGTGCATGAAGACCATACTGTTAAGCAAAATAAATTGGACACACAGCTTAAATATTACATGTTCTCTGTTATATGAAAGACTCAAAGTATAAGCAAATTAGAGCAAAATAATAGATAGGTAATAGCAAATGGAGAGAGACCTTTTGCAAATGAGAAGAGGATCAACAGGGGACGAGAAGAATGAGGGGAGATGGGGAAGGAACATAAAAGAATGAAGATGTGTCGTGTGTATGTATCAAGTCCCCACGATAAATGTAATTATGTACTACAAATGTGTACTAATAAAAATAATATTTTTTTAAAAACCTTCAGTAATCAAGACACCATGGACTGGTGAAAGAAGAGACAGATGATTCAATGGAACAGAACAGAAACCCAGACATGCACCTGTACAAGAATGATCACCATTCTTTGATATAGGAGCTCAGACAATTTGATGGAGAAGAGTTGCTGTATTCAACAAATGCCTCAGATGAGTGAACATCCACATGCAAAAATGCAAGCCAAGCGCAAACCTACGCCTCTCATAGAATTAATGAAAAGTGAATCATTTACCTAGATATGAAACACAAAATCATAACATTTTAAAAGTGAATATAGGAGAAAATCCAGTTGACTTTGGCTTGGTGATAAGTTTTTAGATACAATTCCCAAGGATGAGCCATAAAGAAAAAAATTAAGTTGGACTTCATTAAAATTAAAAAGGTATTCTCTATGGGAGAGACCATGAATAAAGTGAAAGGATAAGCCACTGACCAGGAGAAAATACTTGTAAAATATATAAATTATAAAGAACTGGTATTCAAAACACATGGAGAATTTTCAAGGCTCCACAATAAAATGACTATCCAAATAAAAGCAAGCAGAATGGAGCAGATAATTCATAACTCACCAAACAAAATACACAAATGGTGAACAAGCTTAGAAAAAGGTGGCCAACGTTATTTGTTCTTAAGGAAATACAATTTAAAACAACTTATCACCATGCAGAATGCCTGAATAAAAGTAACAAGAAGAGAGGGTGAACATTAAATATGAATTTTCCTGAACAATAAAACTAAAGATGATGAATGCTAAAGACTTTTATGCAATGGCTACATGTTCTAGAACAAAACTGAAATTACACATGGAATCAAGCCAGAAATTATGACTAGGAAGATAATTAGAAAATTTCTTAACTAAGGGGAAATTAATACATTCCTGAATCTGCAGATTCACAAAAATTCAGAATGGAGTTATACAATTTTTGAAGCAAATTATAACAAAAGTTACTTACCAAACTTCATCAGATTAAATGTAAGAAGTACTTATAGTGAATCTCATAGCATTAAATGAACATATTAGACATGAGAAAGGGTTGTAACTGGCTATTTAAGATACTGTTTAAGAACACAGGCGGATAGGGGCCAGGGTTACAGCTCAAGCAACTGTCATAGCACAAGCAACTTCCTGGCAAGCTCAACATCCTGAGTTTGATTCCTGGTACCAAAAATAAATAAATAAAAATAAAAACACAGGAGGATATGCCAAAGCAAGCCCATGGAAAGGAACAGGAGATAAATAAATATATTAAGTATATGAATAAACATCAATATAGTAGAAAACCACTATGCTGTAGGAAAAATACTCAACGCATCTACACTATTTAAGATTAACACAATTGATTAAAACTTTTAAAAATAAAGATAAAACAAAACAAAGAAATGCAAATTACCAATACGCTGAATAAAAAGGGAACATCAGTATAGTACATCTCTAGTAGAGATATGAATATTGATATGCATGGAGATCTGGACAGTCTGACATGCATGAAATTGAATCTATCTTTCTGAAAAGAACACCCTGGTCCCAACGGCATCACATGTGCCTCCTTCCAGACACGGAAGAGAAAATATGTGGCCGTACACAGATTCTCTGACGAGAGAGCAGGAAGTAGAGGAGAGATGGCCCAGCCTCTCAGAAGCCAGCACAGCGCTTCATGAAGGGAAGCTACAGCACTCGTTGCAGGCACTTAGGTGCAGAAATCCTTACTTAAACAGGAGCAGAAACAAACCAGCAATGTGGAAGAGGAACACACATTCCAGTGAGGAGAACGGTGGGTCCAAGGTTGGGCTGCTGTTACCAACCAAGTCATGTAACCTATCGCTTCAAAGGGAGGAGGAGAAAGATCACAGGGTCACCCTGATATGGCAGAAAAGGTGCTTGTCCTACGCAGTGTTATTCCATGATAAAACGCCAAGCACATTAGAGACAGAGGGGAATCTGCTTCATTGGGCAGAGTCTGTGAAGCCGGCATTTCATAGCAGGCACAGGGCCACTGCAGGCAGGGGCAGGTGCTGCTGGATAAACCATCGCTGCTGCACAGTGCTCTGGAGGACATCAGGCCGGGGACAAAAGCTGCGCGGAACTGACAATGAAGGAAGAAAAGTGCATTTGCAGGAAGTGCCATCTTGTTTACCTAAAAAGTTCAAGGAAATTTAGAAAAAGTCTGTTACAATCAGTAAGTCAATTCAGTAAGATCTTTGGGATGAGGTTGTTCACAGAAATGAATTATCTTTTTATATATCTAGAACCAAAAAAAGAATAAAATTAAATTTTAAAACTGTAATTCGTAATAACACGCAAAATGTCAAATACTTAGGAGTGAATGAAAATGCATGACTTCACTAAAATGAAGCTCTTCACAGAAGAAATTGAATTGGACATAAATCAAGGGCATCTTGTGTTTATTGCGGAGAATGCCAGGTTATTTTTATTATTCCTGCTGGGCTGACGGAGGAGTTCATTGACAGATGGTTTCTAAACTCATCCAGAAATACACAGAGTCTAGAATAATCACAAGTCTGAAGAAGAAAAATAAAGTTGAAAACATATGCTACCAGACGTGAGGTATTGTAAATGTATTGTTGATTCTAAAAACACGGAGCGAACAGGAACAGGAGTGCAGAACCCAGCTCACCCATATTGATGTTGCGCAGCTGTGAGTGAGAGGAAGTGGTGGGGGCAGCTGCTGGAGGCACAGGAGCCCTGCAGGGGACACGCGGGACCTGGGCCTGTATGGGCACACTGCTTGGGCACCTACTGGGATTCCTGCTCCTAGTGGATGTGGGGGGTAAATTAATAAAGCTGTTTGAGAAGGTGGCATGTGTTTGAGATCTGGGCATGAGGGAGGATTTTTTTTTTGTCCCCAAAAAAGGATACCCACACCACTGATTATAAAAGAAAGGAGGTAGTGAACTGATATGTAATGAAATTCGAGAACTTCTGTACATCAGTGGCAAACTTTGTGTAGGTGGGGATTTCCCAACACATCCCCAAGGGGGTGCATTCACAATGTTTTTTAAAATTCTATGAATTAATTTAAAAGACAGCCGTTTCAGATACAATTATCCCATACTGGCACTTAGAGGTCCACTTGGCTTGTGTAAGGCCAAGCACTAAATGAACATTAAATGAATATATTAGAACATATTATGTGGGTCGTTGAACAGAATTGCATCTCATCATTGCCCATCTAAAACACATGGTCTCCCTGGATAACTGCATGACTTTTTTCACCTAAGGGTATAAGGTAATTTTGTAAAACATAGTGTTTATTTACTGTATAATGTAATGTACTCATTATACCACCTAGTGTAACTATCTTTTAATATATTTTAATTTAATCTGCATTTAACCATATTTTCTTTTTCCTTCTATCTCCCTGCTTCCTCCAACTCAAGTTAGCCAGTATCCTGAATATCATGTCACTTTTTTCCTACTTTTTACAGTGAATCCTCAAGTTATGACCAGCCTGCCATACAAACAACTTGGGCTATGACCAGAATTTTAGTTTTAACTTACAACCAAAGTCTTGAGTTATGACCCAAATGCCAGCTGCTTGTACTTACAGATGATTTCAGATATAGATTTAACTCTTAAAGAGTTCTGGCAGGAACATTACCACATCCTTTCCTGTATGGGGTTAGTTGAGAAATCCTGGGCCAGTGTCTCTCTCAGGATGTGGAGTTCTGCCTGTGTACAGGAGACAGACTTTGAGAGCTGTGCAGGGGAACCTGAGCCTACAATTGACAACCTGAGTTACAACCAGCCCTTGGGAGCCAACTGAGTTCCTAAGTCAAGGGTTCACTGTACTTAGTTTTATTGCACCAATAGCTATTTCAAGAATATGTATGCAATTTTCCATTATTTTCAACTTTATATGAAAGTATCTCGCTACAAGTGGTTTTGGAGGTTATTATTATTGTTGAACGGTAATTCTGAAGATTCACTCAAACTCTTGCCAGTGTTATCGTCTATTCATTTGGACTGCTGTGAAATACTCTCTTCTGTGAATACTGCCCCATTTGCTCATCCTCTTTCCTCCTTATGCACACTGGATTTGGGCTGTACTTCTGCTACTGTAAATGTGCTGTTAATACATTCTCAGAAGCATCTCATGCAAAGCACTTACAAGCATCACCTCTTGAGTACATACCCTGAGATTTAATTGCTGGATCAAAGTATACGTGAGAATGAATTGTATATTTGTTTGGAATTAAGCAATTGTCTGTCCTTCATAGTTTTTCAAAAGTATTCACCTGGCCATATTTTGTTATCCTTAGCAATCACTTTATTTCACATTTTAAATTCTCTAAAATATGAATATTCTTATAACCAACAGTTTGTCATGGTTTAATTGTTGGCATTTTCCTTTCTTAGTGATCTGCCCCGTAGCCAGTGCTATCTTAGGTTTGACAAGCCCAATTTTCAGCATACAGCTCCTTCCCATATGTACTGCCTCCACCTTCCTACTTCCGTCAAAAGACAAAATATTAAATTCTTTAGTTAAAATATCAAGTACAACAGCCTAAGTGTAGGGAAAGGCAAGACTTGCAGAGTTGGTGCTCAGCGTGGAGAGCAGGGCTGAGGGGACCCCTCAGCTCTCCACAGAAGGAAGCTGTGTGCACCTCTTTCCCACCAGGCAGCCCAGGGGCTGGGTGTGGTGAGAGGTGGGGCCCTGCGGGCCATGCCCTGGGAAAGGGCCCTCTAACCCTGAGACTATTTCCAGTGAGGTGAGGCCTTTGACAGACGCAGACTCCACATCACTTCCTGTTCTGTTCTTCTGAGATCAGGAAAAGGAGGAAGCCTCTGTGTGTCACTCAAGTGATCATCACAGGAAAGAAAACCACTGGATCCTCAGCATAGCCTGTTTTCTTTCCCTGAAAGCTTGGTCTTCAGGGCAGAGTTGAAGATGTCACTAGTGCTAAACTTTGGATCTTGAGTGCTCCTAAAAGCCTGTGTGCTAAGTGGTGCCAAGCATGGTGCCCTTGAGAGGTGGTAGGACCTCAAAGTGAGGCCACGTCGAGGTGTCTGGTCACTGTGTGTCCCTGAAGGCACTGTGGATTCTAGGTGTTCCTCTCTCTCTCTGATTTCCCCCATGAGGTGACTGACCTTACTACACTATGTGTGGCTGCCACAGGCCTGAAACCCTGGGGCTGACTGAGACGGAGTGAACCCTGTAGATCTGGGAGCCCACGCACACCGTTTCTTTTCACTGCATTCTTCAGAATAACTCGAACCGCCCAGCACAGGGAGTCTCCTCTCTGAGGACGTCACCAGCTCCAAAGCGTGGGCAACACCCAGTGAGAGTCCCACAGGCTTTGACCAGCTGTGGTCCCCAGAGAGGAGCAGGAAACTCAGAGGGTGGGATTTGTGCTCCTTCCGTAACTACGAGATCAGGAAGACACGTTGGTAAAGTGAGACACGAGCACGTCCCATGCCCAGCCCTGCTCAGAAATAAGCACAGCCTTCTGGGAGGTGTTGTACATGGTCCCCGCCTGCAGCAGGCACCTAATAAATGTCACCATCCTGCTCATTCTACTCTGTCTGAAGAGAGCAGCGGGCTGGCGTTGCCCCTCCTGCTCCAGAAGAGAACTCTGCGCCACACTGACCTGATCTGGAACAAACTACCACAGGCTGGTCCTTGGCCAGCACTTCCCTGAAGTTTTCAATTTCTTTTTTCTAGGAATAGAAGAAGCAAGGGCAGGGAGAATGTCACTTGGCAGATAACCTTCCCTCCTCCTGTTTTGTTTTATTATTATTTCTCCTTCAGGCATCACATCAAAAAAAGAAGGAAGCTTATTTTCTAAAACTTCTTAGCTCAAAAAATGAGAACCAGATTTCTGTGTCTGTGGCCTCTGACTTCTGGGAGCAGATGGCTTTGGAGCTGTCCCTGCCCCCACACCAGCCTCGTTGTCACTCTCAAGGACACAGCAGCATCACACGGCAGGAACAGGCCAGTGCTGAGCCCAGGCCAGGGTGGGGTCATGTGCAGAGTGAATCCTTGAGGCTGAAACAAAGCAACAGTCACACTGACCCTCTTAATAATGTGTTCTGCAAATTACTTTAACTCAGCAAACTTCAGAAGAGGCAGCCTAATGAATTATAAGTCAATTAAATTGCAATTGCTCTGCACTTTAAGAAACAGTTTTGCATCTCTCATGTTATCCAACCCTCACGGTGACAGCAGGAGATTCATCATCCTCCTTTAACACTCCAAGAGCCAGGGGCTTAGAGAAGCTGACGGATTTATCCAAAATTACAGGGCATGAAAGAGCAAGAGGCTCAGTGAGGACACAGCAAGGCCGGTCCACATCTCTGGTCCAAAATCAAGGTCATGCGAGGGGAACTCTGCTGCACACCAGCTGGGCTCCCCACAGCTGCCTCCTGAAGCCTTCAGGAGGAAGGGAAGAGAAAGCAAGCAAAGGAGGGTGTGGAAAGAAGGAAGGGAGAAATAAGGGATAGAAGAGCGAGGAAGGGAGAGAAAGGAAAGGAGAGGAAGGGTGGAGGGAAGAAAGTAGCACAGTGGCCCTGGTGTCCCCACCACATGGGCCTGCTCCTGTCCCCACACCACGGGCAGGATCTAGCTCTTTACCCCACATCCTCTGGAAGACAGCACAGACATAACATAGCACAGCACTCAGAAAATCTCTGCTGAAATTGGCATTACATATTTTTTCTCCCCAAAGTCTTACAATCAGGCAACTGCTAGCATCCTCCCTGTGTCTGTGGTGATGTCGCTGTCCCCTGCCCTCCTCTTGAGGACATTCCTTGCTCCCCACCTGTCATGGAAGCCAGCTCTTCCCACAGCCCTGGGTCAGCCAGCACCTCACTGCCCCCTCTTCAGAGGTGAGGAAGGAGGAAAAGCATCTGATGCTAGGAAAGAAGGGAATTGCAAGAAGCAGGAGGGCAGCGGAGGAAGAACAGCAGGAGGCCCCAGCTGCAGCAAGGATGCTGTGCACCCAGAGCAGATCAGCGAGCCAAGACGGGGCAGGGAGTCAGACAGCAGGCATGCAGAGGGCTGGCATGAGCTAGGGCCACTGTGGGAAGATTAGGGCAGAGAGAGAGGTTCAAGGCACCCTGTTCCAGGCTGTGTATCCAATCAGCAAATGAAGGTTGGGTGTATTTAGCAATATGCTTGAAACTTAAAGAACCCAACCCTTGATTTGTGTGCCTGCTTAGCAGTGAGGTGGCCCTCTGTTTGAGGAGCATGGAAGACTGAGGGAGTTTGGGGTGCTGTGCAGGGTCGGTGGCACAGAGAGTCTCCATTACTTCAAGGTACTGAAACCAAATTGGGGCACACCACTGTGCGGTGGCTGCCCCTCACAGTCAGTTTCGGCCTCTATAACATCTCAATCTCCAAAGAACTGAAAATCAGAAGAAAAACCCTAGGAGCCAAGCCGCATATTTGTGGGCTCTTATGTTTTGATAGTTTGGCTGTTGTACAGGATTTTATTAAACCCAGACCCCCATGCACAAGCACACAAACATCTCTATAAAGTATTCCTCTATGCATCAAATGCTGTCTGAGCAACAGGAAGGCCTGGCACCTCCCAGCCACTGTTGTGGGTGCAGGTGAAGTTCCCCAGGGGCTGATGGCTCTGTGCTGGGATGCAGTGGCAGGGAGATCTCTTGCCCAGGTCTCTCTGATCATCAGCTCATGGGGAAAAGTCTGGGGCTTCTTGGTCTTCTGGGGTTTCAGGGGAGGTTTGGTAGGCTGGGCCTTCAGAGTCTGTTGAATCAGAAGTTTGATGAGGTTGTGTTACAGCAGAACCTGCCCTTGGCCAGGTTTTGGCACAGCTTGTATTAAATCTCAGATGAGATTGCCAGGTGTGATGGTGGATGCTTGTAATCCCAGTACTTGGGAGACTGAGGCAGGAGGATTGCTGTGAGTTCAAGGCCAGCCTGGGCTACAAAGTGAGTTCAAGTGCAGCCTAAACTGCATAGTAAAACCCTGTCTCAAAAAGACCAAAAAAAAAAAAAAAGAAAAGAAGAACCCTCAGACATTTATTGAGCACCTGCCGGAATGCACCACACATGAGGGAATGAAGGAAGAGACCTAGCTCCACCCTAGCTTGATGGTGGCTGTGTCACGGGCTGCCGGTCCTGCAACTTTGATCATATTTGGTGAGGTGACCCCCAAGGAGAGGGCCGGCCCTGAACCTTTCTGTCTGATGCCAACCCAAGACTCAGGGAGGGGCAGGAGGAACTTCCAAAGCCCTCTTCTCACCCTGGGCACACCAGAGAGGCCTGTGCCTGTCACAGTGCTGGGTAGGGCACCAGGGAGCTTCTATTTCTGCCAGGAATGGCATGTGGTCCATGTCAGGGACCTGCCTCCTACTCAGGCATTTGGCATCAAGGACTCTGGGGCAGGTGTAGCCTATGGTCGCTATCGTCTCTTTCTGAGTTTTCTGTGCCTGTCCAGAGCAGAACCGCTCCATCTGAGAGTGCCATGCATTAAGAAGTAGCATAACCCACAGGGCTTCATGTAAACAACAATGAACACTATGTTAGGAAAGCCCGTGCTCAGTAAATAAAAATGGGAGGTGACAAGAAAGAGAACTGTCCCTAGTAACATTTGCTAGGGTTAAAACTTGTTAGAAGAATACAGTTTTGTGACAAAATTCAAGTCTGCCCTGTTGTATAGAAAACCAAGTCTGCTTGGATTGGCTACAAGATTGTCCTGGCCCAAAGGTAAATGAGGATGAAAACCATGGAGAGAGAATTAGCTTAAAAAGATGGGCCAGGAGGCTCTTGCCTCTCTTAGAGAAAGAGCCCTGAGCCCTTGGCTCACCTCAGTTGTATTTCCTCAGACACAGGAACAAGCAATTATGGTAGACAAAGATTCATCTCCCTTCTACTACCTAGAGTGCATGCCCAGGTAAACAGCCAGATCTCAGCTGTATTGACTCTCCCTTAGAACTTGCAATATGCTCGCACGCCTGCCCGTTGCTGAAGGAGCACAGTTTGCTGTTTTTCTCCTTTGTGCTTATAGAGAAGGCTAATTAGGCCTCCATCCTCACTACCTAGTTTCCTACACTGTTGGGCCCAGGACAAGGGGAATGTAGGTGACATCTCAGCCACTGTGAAACCTGCAAGTGGGCTGTACCTGACTGAGATGCCCAGGAGGGGCTGGGGTGCTGATGGCACATGGGTCCTCGCTCCTTCTGGGGTCCACGCTGCTCATCTTGGCCCATGATGACCATGCTCCTTGTGCAAAGTGAGTGGATGGGGGCAGGGGAGGAACAGGTGGGTCTGAGAACCACAGGGGGAGGAAGGTAGGGCAGGGGGAGACATGGAGCTCAGGGTGTGTGGCAAATAGGGCGGGCAGGGGTGCTTCATAGCAAGCAGGTGAGTGCAGGTCTGGTGGAGTTGGTTCTCTTGGAAGAGGAAAACACATGGTCCCTTGACACAGGGTGGTATGAATTTAACCACAATTAAGCAAGCAAGAGGAATCTTGAAGATTCGACATCAGTATTTGTCCCTAAATCTTACAGCTAGGAACATAAATGTGAGAATTGGAACATGAGATTTTATCTTCTTTTGGGCTCTACTAATCACGGTAAAAGTAAATCTCTCTCCTTATGTGTGCTTCCTCAGCAATTCCTTTCCACGGAAAGAGGTTCATACCTTTTCCCCTTTAATAAAATATGTGGTTATATGTTCTTCTCCAGATTAAGAGGGGTTCCCAGATGTTTCCTATGCAGGTCCTTTGTCAGTTTGGCATATCAAAAACTTGTCTCCCTGTTTAAAACTTTGCTTTAAGGCATCCCTTGATGAGCAAAAGCTTATAATTTTAATAGAGAAAAATTCTGAAATTTTATGTGTAGGTATTCGCTTGGATAAGTCTTGTTTAAAATGTTCTTATCTACTCCAATGTCTAAAAGTTATTTAATTAAATGTTCCGCTAATAATTTTATTTCCCCTTGAGATATTTCAATCACTAATTAATGTGGAAAATGTTTTTCTATGCAAGCAGGATGTGAAGTCAAGTGAGAAGAGGTCAGGTCAGCTCGATGACCAACTTCCTTAAAGTCCTTTCCTTCGGTGCAGCCCTAGGACTTGCCATCTCTCCTCACAAACAATTGTTAGGTGAGAATTTCTCTGACTGTCTTTTTACATCTGTTGCATAGAAAATATCTAATCCAGAAGTATGAACTTTCCTAGACACTTGTCTTAGTTACTTTTCTCATCGCTGAGACAAAAATACCTGACACCTAAAGTTAAAGAGAGAAAGGTATATTTAGTTCACAGTTTGTAGGGTTTTTTGGTTCATATTACCCAGGTCCATTTGGCCAAGGGAGACTGCAGAAGAGAACCAGATCATGCTACTTAGTGTGGGTAGCACTCACACCCTCAGTCCTAGTACCCCTGGTCCTTATTGCACCATGAATTAATCCAAGGATCATACTCTAGATCCAGCCACCTCTGAAAAAGTCCTACCTAGGACCTCATGAGGCTCTGCAGGGACATCTAGACACAAACCATAACAGCAATTCCAAGGATAGCGTTTTAATACAGAGATCTGGCTGCAAATAGTGGAGGACACAAAACAGCAAAAGGAGTAGTAGAGTGAGTTAACCCAGATGTCAGCAGCTGCTTGATTCCAACCATAAGCTGGAGAAGCACCACCAACGATGTTCCCAGACTGCATGCGGCCATGCAGCCAGCCCCACTGTCCAGGAGCCTGGTCAGCAGAGAGTTGGGGCCTGGACATCCTGCTGCCCCTGTAGCCACCTCTTCTGGGCCTGGGGCAATTCCCCTCCCCATATACTGGTCCTCTGTATCCATGGGGCATTAGTCCCAGGTCCTATACTGGGGGATCTAATATATGAGACCATCTGATACAAGTATCTTGTTGATTTCCAGGGAACTGAAATCTATGGGTGCTGAAGTCCTTATGGGAACATGCAGGGCTCCATGCACACTGCACTGTGTGCTTTAAGCCATCTCTGTGTTATATGCAAGGCCTGCTACCATGTGAGTATTGTGTGTGTGGCTTGTGGAATCTTCAGGGGATGACGACAAGAAAGGTCTGTGTGTGTTCAAGTAGACATAATGTTTTCCAAATATTTTTGGTCCTGTGGTGGTTGAGCGTCCCATGGGCAAAGGTGCCAGCTGTAGTTTTCCTACTTTTGTATGTGACCCTTAAAGTTGTATCTTGCATTTGTATTTTCTTTTTTTTTACTTTTTAAAAATGATGTGATGTTGTATAAACAACTTAGGCCCATCTTTACATTTAGTACTACATGGTTAAGGCTTCTTTGGGGCACCACTCTTATTTGTTTACATTTCCTTGTGTAAACATGCAAGTTTCTTCCCACTCTCCCATTGATACACTCTGGATTTCTTTTAGAATTTCTGTATATAGCACTGCTGTGAATTTGCCTACTGATATAAAGAAAAGTTGTAGGTAACAGATATAACTACATTGGACTTTACTGGGTGTTTCCTGCCAGTCTCATGCTCTATCTTGTTCTCTCTTTCACTTCCCAGCCACCACGAGGTGAGCAGTTTTGCTGCTCCATGGGCTCCTGCCATGATGAGCTACCTTACCACAGCCCAAAGACATCGATGCCAGATGACCATGAACCACAACCGCTGAAGCCATGAGTCAAGTAGCTCTCTTTTCTTTATAAGTAAATTATCTCACATATATGTTACAGCAGTGGAAAGTAACAAGGAACTTTTTTCCAACAGGGTTTCACCAATCCACCTGGCCATCAGCAAAGAAAAGGCTGTAGAACAGTGCTCTAAGGAGTTTTTAAAATTACTTCCTGTGAACCAAGGGTAAAGTAATCATTATGCTTATGTTTTTCCCTGATTAGTAATAATGTTGAACATCTGAGTACTTTGAAACACATTAAATATATAGAAGATCTGAATAGCACAGACAACTCATTGCCCTAAAGCCTATATTTTATCCAAAAGTTGAAAAATTTGTATTCCTTTCAAGAGTTGAAATGATATTTAAGATTGATCATGTGCCATGCTATTGAGGAAGTTCTCAAAAAAAGTTAAAGTCTTGTTATTACTTAGGGCATGTGCTCCAGTAATAGAAAAATATTAACTTGGATGTCAGTGACTAACAGATCTCAAAAAACTCTATTGCATTTTGAAAAATAAGCACACCTTCATAATGGGGGTGAAAGATAAATTTATAGGAAGTATCAGAAAATGTTTAAAAACATTAGTGCATAGAAAATATAAGATAGAGGAAAGTTATATCCAAAGGGAAGAATAACATTTCAGCAATAACAGGCGAAGTCTCCCATGAGCTACACTGAAGTTAACTAAAAAAATGGATGTATGTGAACAGCCAGTTGAAATCATCATGAAGGTGATGAGCCTCGTTGTTTAAAAAAAAAAAAACCTCTGGAGGAGGGAGATGTTTTCAAGAGTCTGGAATTATCTCTGGCTTCTTCAAACATTATGCCAAGTATTAATCTAAAATGCAGAGGCTGAGCAAAAAGATAAAGATTGACAAAACCTAAGCCATAGGTGTACCTTGCACATATTAATTCCTGAGCTGTGGTTTTTTCTTCCATGATCCTAATGAGGGCTTCCAAAGAGCTGAGCTGGATGAAGCACAGCCCAGTGTCAAGCCTCCCTGTGAAGCTGAAGTTGTCTGACAGCATCCAACCAGATGAACAAGTAGGTCTGCGGAACCAACGAGAATCCACTGAATTTCTACAAACACTTGAAGGTACCTAAGAAAGACGTGATAGTATGTTCAACAAAGGATGATGGAACATCAGTGTCATCAAACAGAAGAAAATAAAACCCTTAGTCCTTACCCTGTCCCACATGCAGAAATCCATCTGATGAAGCCTAAAACTAATGTTACAAAATAAAACACAGGGGAAAAAGCTTTGCAATTCTGGGTTAGACAAAAAAAATTCTTTGATAGAATATAAAAGCACAAATCACAAGAAAAAATGATGATTTTAAACTTCATTAAAATGAATATCTTCATGCTGCCTATTTCCCTGTCCCCTCCCCCTGACCCTCACCCTTGGACTCCTGGACACCTTTCCATCGGCATGAGGTCCATCCCCTTCTCTCAATCTATCCTTCCTTTTTTTTTTCTCTTTGTTTGCACTTTGCCTTACTCAGATAAGAGATTTCATATGGTATTCAGAAAGGTCTGCCAGGACAAGGTCTTAATAACCTCAGTAAATGTGGACATTATATGCTGTAAACATGAGGTAAGATTAACAACATCAGCAAGAATGAAAGGGGGAAAGGAGAGCTAGCGAAGGAAGGAGAGCAATGGAGGGAAAGGAAATGTAAAAAGAAAGAAACAAGCTGTATTGTATCGATATACCAGCTCAAGATTATTGTAGAATGCATGTACTGCAAATGCATGCCAATGGTACAAACATTTTTAATGAATATTTATCTGTCAATAACTTTAACCTTCAAAGCCCTATTTGAGATAAGAGCCTTCATCTCTATCTAGCAGATGAAGAAGCTGCAGAACAAGAAAGTTTCCATCACAGAGCTGGGAAGTGCTAAGCAAGTGCTCAGACCTGGGTTCTGGCTTCCAAGTGCCGGCTTTGCCTCCCCATAACTGCAGCAGTTTATCTAATACAATCTAATGTGAGCATAAATAACTTGCATCTGCTGTGCCACAATTCTGTCAAAGATAATTGAAAACTGAATTTGTGTTTATACACACATGACCCTTATTTCTTGTATATGCAGGCAGATCTTTGTACTGCTATTAAATCCCACAGGCATTTGGCATGACCCATAGGAAGCCACCCCAAATGGACTTTCCCCAACTCATCTCCACACTGATCTGATTGGAAACAGCAATTGCCCACTAATTATGATTTCCAAGGAATATAGAATCCAACATCAGCAAAGGCATAGTACTATGGACTTGCCAGGCACTTTGGTGATCCCACTGTGCAGAACACAGCACCATAGATTCACTTACAACTCTGTCATTACACATCTCTGAATACTGATGTACTCCCTATGTGCCTACATGCCCCCGGGCACTCATATGTGAGGTCCCCTGGGTCTCATGCACCCACACACTCTTGTACACTCATGTGTGGGGTCCCCTGGATCCATGTGCATTCACACACCCTTGAACATTCATGGACAGCATCCCTTGAAGCCCATGCATTAACACTTTGCTGGATCCCATGGGTCCTTGTGCACTCAAGTGCTCTTGTACACTTATGTGTAGGGTCCCTTGGGTTCCTGAGTACCTACATACTCTTGGATACTCATATGCAGGATCTCTGTCTGACCCAGCACCCACATGCCCCTGGACACTCATGTCCAATGTCCCCTGGTTTCCTGGATACCTGTACATCCTTGTACACTCATGTGCATGATCTCCTGAATCCCTGTACACCTACACATCCTTGTACACTCACTGCAGGCTACCCTTGGGTTCCCATGTGCCTACATGCTCTTATAACCCCATATGAGGTATCCCCTGGGTCCCTGTGGGCCCACACACCCTTGGGCACTCATGTGAGGGGTCCCCTGGATCCTGAAGCACCCACATACCCATGGACATTCATCTGCAGAATTTTCTGGGGCCTTTGTACCTATACACCTTTGTATATCCATGTGCAGGGGCCCCTGGGTTCTCAGTATTCACATTCCCATATGTTTCTCTCTATTTGTTCCCTGGTGTTTTGTCTAATTCCAAGAGCAGTATCTGATAAACTTCCACCATCAAAGATCACCATGAAGTGAGTTGGAAACCATTCCAAAACCCAAAGCCCAGGCTTATATCAAATTGTCCACCACAAATGGAGTTTATGCAGCCAAAAGCCAGTGTGGGGGCTCTCAGGGAGTTGAAAGCCAGGGTACAACTTGCAGTGGAAACCATCTGTCACTGGCAAGAAGTTGGATCTCTTGCTGCATTCTTTCCTTCTCTTCTTTTTTAACAAGTTTTGCTTAGGAAGAATGCACAAGAATGCAGAATGTACGTACACTTGATGGAACAGTTGATGTCTGATGAAAAAGCTTACCTATGTCTAATGCAAGTGCCTGCTAAACAATAACCATGTCATAGCACTCCAGGTCAAGTTTCCATGATCAAAAACTGTACAGTCTACCACGGACAGATTCTCAAATTTAGTTGTCCTAATAATGCAGCTTTAGTTAAAATGCCATTTCACTGAATACTATATTTGGTACTGAATTTAGAGCAATACATGTGCCTTCTAGTGCAAAAACCAAACATAATCAAACCAGAGCAATTCCTCTTCACCTGGGTTGGTTAGTGCCAGATATATGCCTTTGGATCAGTTGGTTTGAGGAGTAGGGCAGGATGACCTCCAACACAAGGCACTCGTGTGTATAATAGTCCTGTTCAGACAAGAACCCACTGTCATCTGAGCAGACACTTTAGTAGGTGCTTACCACATCTCTCTCGCCTCCACTCTGCTCTCCAGGCTCCAATCACAGGGCCTGTGGTGAGAGCCAGACTCCGTAGCATGGTGTATGAAGTTATTCCTGAGGTTGGCTGTGTCTAGCTCCAACTTTGAGCTCACTTTCTGCCCCCATCTGAAACCTCTACTACACTGGACTTCTTCCATATCGTGGTCACGACTTGTTCTTTTGCACCATGAACCTTCTGTGAATCTGCTTTTACCTCAGATGAATTGGTCTGGGAAATTCTATTCATTTTTTTCAGAAGTAATTTAACCATCAACTTCTCTGAAAAGACTTCTCAAGTTCTCTCCACCACAGCTCTCATAGAGGACCAAGTCAAGATTCTATCCTTTGGAAATTAAAAACAGCATTTGCTTTCTTTTCCTGTGACACTGTGCTGTCCTGTATTAGAAGTGTTGGAACTATGATCTGATCATCTATGCCTTTCCAGTTCCTTAGCAATTAGTGGGCAAGAGTACATGCAGTTTGTAAGAATGAATAATCAAGTCAACCAACCAGTCCACCAGCGATGGAGGCATGGCACACACTGTACATGGTTCTTTTCTTTATGCTCAGTCTATATATCCTATGTGGAATTTGCATGACTTTCTAATTCCCATGGTCTTCCCTTCTAATTCATACTTCAATGTCTTATAATAAAAATAGCAGCTATATGTACAGAGAATTTTAAAATAAAACCTAAAATCAGAAGCATTACCAAATAAAGAGGTAGTTTTAATAGGCTAAACTTTCATAGAGTATTCTGCATGTCAGGCACAGTCCTGAGCATGTCACCTGTATTCATTGATTAGATCCTTCTGGAACTGCCTGATGTAGTGCTGATGCTATCCCAACTTTCCAGATGAGGAACTTGAGCAACAGAGAAATTAAGGAGCCCTCTGGGAGGGTTGTCATCAGGATGACGTGCCCACAATCACACTTCTGAGAGGTTCTGTGAACCAAGAGGAATGGCTGCCTCTTCCACAGCTACCCAAAGCCTCCAGGAGGATGTGAAAATGTTTAAGCACTACATTTAGCTCACATTTCTCTGGTTTCCCCAGGGAATAAAGTCCAGACATACAGTGGAAGGATGGGATCTGGCTTCATGGGGGTACAGCCTGTGTGGTTATGTAGTGTCCAGGCGCAGGAGTTCTTCTGCTCTGCTGATGCATTCTTTGCTTCTTATTATTATTGGTACATGTTTGTAGCATATAGTGTTCACATTCATCATAGGGAGTTGGCACATGTCCATGACACTTCTTAATTCTTTTTCTAACACCCTCCCCTCACCATACATATGATAATCACATTCCTCATGAGAATTTGGTGTGTGTATGCAGCACTTCACAATCCTCCTCCCTTTATAAATTTCATTTTCCTCTCCTTCTCCCCTCCACATTTCAGTTCCCTTCTCATATGGCAAAGATCATGTTAAGTGAAATAAATCAGACACATAATCTTAAATATCACATGGCTTCTCTTGTATGAGAAACCCAGTATATAAATAAAACACAAAGTAAAAGATAGACAAGAAGAAATAGCAACATGGACCTCTGTTGAGGCATTCTTTATAACTTTGGAACAAGGGGCCTCATATTTCACTTTTCACAGAACACTGAAAATTATTTAAGTGTTCTTAGAAAGTATATAAAATTCCCAAAGAAAATACCTCAAATATACGGGTATTTATTTTATGACTTGTGATAATCATGATTGCATTTTTCAGAGGATGAAGAAACATGTTCTTTCATTTATTAACCTTTCTAGAAATCAAAACTGTAATACTGACAAGGTAAGCAGGAGAACTCCTATCTAAATACAAAGATCACATTACTTCTAGTTTCCTAAAGAGACTTTTTTTTCTTTAAAGTCTAAATTAGTCATAAGAATTTCCTTCCTTTCTGGTCATACTGGGGTGAGGGGCAAAGGACAGCATGCCTCTGCTGGATGTGACCTAAGTGTTGAGCCCCATCAGTTATCAGGATTCAATGTGAGGGGTCTACTGCAGAGCAGGAGAACAAGGGGTGGCCAGAAACACAGACCTAGCACTTAAAGTTGCCACAGTGACATTTATCGACCTTTGATGACCAGCAGGTGGGAAAGACAGGAGGAAGCCAGGAAACTCAGAGATCTTGGGCCAAAGAAACATGAAAAAAATTATAGAGAGTGAGTCTACTGAGCTCAGCATGAGGCGGGTTCTGACTGGTCTTCATAGCTTTCATGCCTAGCTCAGGGCACAGAGTATCCTTCAGTGTCCCTCAGATGTCAGGACAGCTCCATCCACCCACAGAGATGACTGAGATCGGCATCATCTGTGAGATCCAAGAAACATGGTGGACAGGACCACGCACACGGGGATGAGTGCTATGTGGATGAATTAGGTTTCTTGTTCTGAGGAACGATACCAACACTCACAGTTTAAAGGAGGAAAGGTTTGATTTGCTCATGGTTTCAGTTCCTGGTTTTCCAACTCCGAGGCAGAGACATTAGGAAAGCGATAGTGGGGCTGCACTGCTTAGTTCATGACATCCAAGGAGCAGAGGAGGGGAAGGGTGCCGGGGCAAAAGGCACTAGGAACTACACACAGATGCCATAGATCGTGCCTCCATGACATACCCAAACACGCCTAGATTTTCCTCAAATCCCAGGGCAGGATCCAAAGGCAGTTTCATTGAAACTCCACACACAACCCCATTTCAACTCGCTATCTAAAAACATTTCTTTAAAACCTACTTAATCTCCAAATAAAGACAACAGCAAGTCCATAATTTCGCCCTAATTTCGCCCTAACATACTACAACTATCCTGTGTATAATAAGAAAAGCAATAATCGCTTCCTTGAAGAATCAACAGTTCAAACATTTTTCAGAAGTCCAAGTCTCTTCTGAGACTTCTGAGTCTTCTGAACTCAAAGCAAACTCTTAACTGGAAATTTCTGTAAAAATCAAAAACAGGTTGCAGAGTTCCAAGGTACAATGGCGTAAGGCAAACATTTCCATTCCAAGAAAGAAAAATTGGGGATAGAAAAGAATCAGACCAAAGCAAGAGCCCAAATCAGTCAAGCAATCATTAATTCTTATAGCTCTAAATCTGGTATCCAAGGCCTGTGCTGGTAAACTGTGAGTTCCAAAGGGCTTAGCGTCCCCACCCCATGACCTTGCTGGTTTCAGCACATACACCACACATGTCTGCTGACTGTGAAGTACTTCTCTCATGGACTGACTCCATTCACGGCCTGCACCTTTTCTTGGCAGACATTCCATATTCCTGGTACCCCCAAATTCCTGAGGCCTCCACTGCATTTAGCTTCACTCACACAGCTTCATGCACGGCTCCTTCAAGGGCTTTTTGCCTGGCCTTCCAAGGCCTTCCTCTGAAATCTGGCTGAAAGCCTCTCTGAAAGAACTCTTGCCTTCTGCATGCCAGTAAAACGAGATCACACGGACAATGGGAGGACTGCTGTTTAGGGAAGCAGTAGCCAGGCCTCAGTGAATTGTGTCTGCAGCAAACACTGAATGCCTGTGTTGCTAATCCAATTCTCTAGGAGACCCATTTTAAACAGGGGTCCCAGGGACTCTCCTCAAAAGAAACACTAACACTTTTGCACCCTTGAACCTGCAATGGATGAAGTCAGGCTGATTCTTGAGATGCCATCAGGCATCTTTCTTCTTGTCCCTGTTCAAAATATTTGATATATTTACAATTGCATTAGTGCCTTTAACACCAACACCTCTTACGGCCACAACTTTCCACATGGTTCCTTTTGGGCCAACATTAAAATTTTTCACATTTTCCTACTCTGCCTTTTGCCACAGTTCTCACTATCCAAGAGAGTAAAAACAGCCCACAGTATCCATTCCACAGCATGAATATTGAAATGTCTTAAAAATTTGTTCACCAGATGAATTAGTCCACTGCCTTTAATCTCAGTTTCCTGCAAAATCTCATCATGGACTTAATGTACACAAATTTTCTGTTAGAGTATGACAGACATGGCCTCTCTTCTGACTGTCAATGGAGTCCTTGTTCCCAGTTGAAATCTCCTGAGCCTGGGCTTTACTGTCCTCATTCATACCGCCATTATGCTCTTCTGAGCACTGGCCAGATTCACCCATCAGTATCTGCTTACAGTGTTGTAGGGCTTTTTAAGCCCACATCTCAAAACCTTTCCAAATTCTTTCCTCAAGGCAATTCCCAGAAGTTTTCAAACCAGATGGTCATGTACTATCAAAACACCCCCTATTCATAGTAGCAATCTTCTGTTTTAGTCATCTTTCCTGTCACAGAGATACAATATCTGAAACCCATGATTTAAAGGTGAAGAGGTTAATTTGGCTTATGGTTTTGGAGGATTCAGTTTATGGCTAGCAGGCACCTAGGCAGAAAGTTCGGGGCCAGACAGCATGGTGGAGCAAGGAGGCTTAGTGTGTAGCGGCCAGGAAGCAGAGTAGGAGAAAAATACCAGAGTGGAGGAGATGAGAAATCAGACATAGATGCCATCTCCATGACCTACCCAAGCACACCTAGAAGTGTGATCCACCAATCCATCAGGACAGGTCACAAAACCAATCAGGTTGAAATTCCACCTTAACTTCCACAGTTGGGGACCTTTCCACTTCAGTACATTCCCTGGACTAAGGTCATGTCTGCTGATGGTGAAGTGCTTCAAGCGGACAGAGGCTAACTGTGAGTCTTGGAAGGAAAATCACAGAAAAAGACAAAAGTGGTCAAAAGAACTGTGGAAGCATTTGCTACCTCTTGTTTCCCTTGGGGGCTATTAACTAATGAAAAATTAGAGATTTAATCCTTCATACTCTGGCTTCAACACAGTTTGTACTACTGCCTGTAGCAGCACCCTAGGACTTCAGATACACTTAAGCATGTCACAGCCCTCGTATTCTTAGTGTGTCACAGTTTTTAAGACACTGTACCTGCTTGAAGTCCACCCTTCTCTGCTGGGTCCTATAAGACTGGGCCTGATGTGGTACTGTGGAGCTCTGGGCGGTGCCTCTAGGTGGTGCCATAGGAGGCCTGTAAGCATCCTCTTTCCTGTTGCTACTCCTCTTGGGCCACTCCAGCCAAGTGGCTGGATGCAGGAACAGCACATTCCTAATTGCAGGTAATGTTCATGATGAACATGCTACATCATGATTACAAGATAAACATTCTTCTCAAGCAGCACGCAGTCTCCATATATGGTGCTATTTGCCATCTACATCTCAAGCTTTAGGGCAAACTCCAGAGAACCTGTTACATTCAGAAAAGAAAATTCCCTTACTATTATGCAGATGATGCAGAACGATTAAAAGCAGCTTCACACATTCTGGAAACACAGTAACAGTAAGCTGTCTTCCTCAAGAGCTCCCACACTCCTAATTACCTCGGAAATCAAGAAACACATGGAAGTTTTTAAAATTTAGTACAAATGGAAATATGTCTAACCCTATAGGATCCAGTGAAAGCATTAAACCAAAGGAGAGTCAAATATTTTTGTTTACATTCAAGAAAAGGCTTGACAGTACTGAGCAATGTGGAAAGATAAAGAAGTTAGTTAGCACCAGGTCAACACAAGAGACTCAAAGGGAACAGGAGAAAGGAAACAATAACGTAAAAACAAATGTAAATGACAAAAAAGCAAGTATGCAATAGAAATCATTAACAAAGTGAAGTTGTGCTTCTGATAAAAAGTAACTAGCCACCTCTGGTGATACGATTAATAAGACAAAAAGGATTGAATGAGAAAGTGCTATGATTTAAGCGTAGATATTCCCAAAGCTTCATGGGCTCATAGGTGGGTCTTGGGGGGCTGAGTGCATCATGGGGTGTGATACTCATAGGGGGTCAGTCCTCTGATGAGTTTATACCCAAATGTTATGCTAGGAGGTGACGCCTGGTCAGAGGAGGCAGATCGCTGCGGCACGGCTGGAAGGGTCTATCTCTCTCCTCTCCCCCTTTGATTGCTCTCTGCTCCTGTCACTATGCCACGCGCAGCTCTCCTCTTCTCTGCCCCCCTGCCACGCTCCCCTGCCTTGTACCCAGCTGACTACAGACTGAAACCGCTACACACGGTGAGCAAAATAAACCTCTTCTCTCTGGAATTGTAGTTGTCAGATATTGTAGTTTGATAATGAGAAAATAACTAAGACAGAAATCAAAAAAATATTAAAAACCAAAGGGGAATTAGAAATAGAAAGGATACCATATTATTAGGTACAACTTTATTCCTTTCTTAAAGCTATGATTCCCACCTTGATAGAATTTCCTTGTCATCAAATCTCCTTCACTTATTAATTCGTACAGTGTTGAGCACCCATTCTGTGCAGGCAGGGTTCCGTGCTGTAGGGCTTAGTAGCGAGCAAATCGGAAAGGTCCTGTTCTTGCTGTGTCAGAGAAAGAGGCAGGAATAAGAGCCTTCCAGGAGGTATGAGACTCCAAAGAAAATAAAGCGACCTTCCCCTGACGATGGTGCGGGGGCTGTGTGCACCTGCACATCCAGCACAGCCTCTTTTGGTGGGGTCATGGGTTCCAGAAGGTGATGGAAAGAAGGAGCTAGCTGTGAGCATGTCTGGGCACATCAGAAAGCAGGGCTGTGCAGCATCTGCCCGTGAGAAGGAGACAGTCTGTATCTGTGCCGTCCTGAGTAGGAGCTGCTAACCTCAGGGGCTCCTGAACATGTGAGGGGGGCTGTGTGACAAGAACTGAATTGTTCGCTTTAATGTATGTGGCCATGTGTGTATATCAATAAATATAAAACCTTAATTTTCTAAACCACATTCCTAGGTGAATGTATTTACTGCACTACTCATAAAGAGAGGAAGGTTTAAATGATATTTGATGGACACGATTCCCATGGAGAAGGCACTGGGCCCAGGGAAGCCAGCATCTCACTGTCATCTCTGTCCTTGTGGTGAGTGGTAAGGAGGTCAGGAAAGGAGGAAATGATGCTTCTCCTGCCTCTTTGACAACCAAGCAGGACCCACCAATAAGGAGAGGCACTGTTCACACATGTGCATAGGTGCAACATCTTACAGCCTGTGCAAACCCGATGTGCATGACTACAGTGAGATAGACAGCAAGGCGTTCATCTGGGGAAAGCAAGATCAACAACACTGCGAGCTCTGCACTCTCCCAGATGCTGGCGAGGCTGAAGGAACAAGGAGTCCAATGGCCCAGACTTTACAGCACTGAGATGTGCTCTGGGCCAGTGAATCCCATCCCTATCCATCTGCATCACTGGATGGATGCTGGGATAATGAGGAAGCAGGGGCAGGGAAGGAGGTGCTAGCACCAGAAGGGTGGTCAGGAGAAAGTGACACTCAAGAGGGTTCCTTCAGGGCACAGTGCAGGAAGGAAACACTGGCAGTGCAGCCGGCATCTTGAGCCAGGGCCACGGGGCCCAGAGTGGGAGAGACATCGAGAAGTCTGGGAAGGGAAAAGGAACCAGGTCTTTTGTGGCCTAGAAGGGCAGTGGGAAGCCACTGGAGCCAGGGCTGAAAGGACAGATAAAGAGTGTTTGCTGCTGTGAGGAGGACCAGCTGGACAGAGCAAAGAGGAGGTGAATGCCCTTATCTGTGGGACAAAGGTGGAAGGGAAAGTGGCAGGGTGGGGCACAGAGGTGTGAGGGAGTCACCTTCTGCATTTGACTTGAGTCCGCTAGGAGAGTCTGATGGGTCCCTGGAGGACTCCACGAAGGTCCCAGGAAATTGGGCTTGTGACTCAAGCAGCCAGATCATCAGAGTGGCTGGAGTGGCTGTTTCTGTAGAGGCTGAGCCCAGAGAGGACCTACACTCTGAGTTGCCTGGGCTGGACACTCATCTGGCAGGATGCTGAAAAGACAGCTGGACAGATGGGCCTGTAGTTGAGGGCAGAGGTCTGGGCTGGAGGTAAACATTCGTGAAAGACAGGTTGATAGATGGTATCTATAACTAAAACATAAATGCATCTATCGCTAAACCTGCCCTAAACTGAACCAAAATAGAAAACTACAGCCCAGTCTGACTATTGAATGGGGATGCACAAGCCCTAAAGGATGCAAAAGCAGATAGAATGTGACAGCATATATTTAAAAATCATTATAGAAATACAAATGGCAAATTAATATATGAAAAAATGTTCACCATTAATCATTTGAGAAATGCAAATTAAAACAACACTGAGATTTCATCTCACCCCAGAGAGAATGGTTATCTTCAAGAAATTAACCAATAACAAATGCTGGCGAGGCTGTGGGGAAAAAGGAACCCTTCTCCACTGTTGGTGGGAGTGTAGACTGGTGCAACGCTTGTGGAAATCAGTCTGGAGATTTCTCAGTAAACTAGGACTAGAGGTCCCATTCAACCCACCTATTTCCCTTTTGGGTATTTTTCCAGAAGAACTACAAACGTCATACCACAGCAATATATGTGCACCCATGTTTATAGCTGCTCAATTTGTAATAGCTGAATGGTGGAAGCAACCCAAATGCCCATCAATTGAGCAATGGTTAAAAAAGATGTGGTATTTTTACATAATGGAATATCACTCAGCTGTAAATAAAGATAAACTTGAGGCTTTCATAGGTAAATGGATGCAACTAGAGTCCATACTCATAAGTGAAATAAATCAGACCCACATGTGTAAATACTGTATTGTCTCACTAGTGTAGGAACCTGAAAGAGTAAATAAAATCTGGAAGGTACGATAGATATTGTGAAAGGGAAAGAAACTGGTCAAAGGGAGGGAACAACTGGGATGAGAGAAAAGAGAAAAAGAAGGGGAAAAGTGTGTGTGTGTGTGTGTGTGTGTGTATGTGTGTGTGTATACATACATACACAGGATAACTGAGAGAGTCCTATTACCAACTTCTAGTGCCTTGTTGAAAGGAACAGTTAATGTTTAATAGTATGATCAATCTTAAATGCCTATATTTGTGTAACTGAGTAAGCAATTTGATGATAACAATATGTAATACAATATCTGTTGTTAATTTTCTATCACCTTGTCTGAAACCTTGTATTGCTTCTATTGTTTGAGTGTTGTTTTATTTGTATCTGTTTGTTTCTTAATGTGTTTTCACTCTTTATCTTTAAAAATAAAACATTTTTAAAAAAAATTTAAAAAAATAAAAGTCACTATAGCAAAGAGAGATAGTCTCAAAATGTAAGCATGGTTTATTATGAGAAAAAAAACTTCATAATCCATCATACTATTAAAGTGAAGAAAAAGTGAATCAGTAAATACACACATATTTGTATCCTCTCTCTGTCTCTGTCTCTGTCTCTGTCTGTCTGTCTGTCTCTCTCATTTAACCTGGAAAGAAATGGATTGATGTTACTGCTCTTTTTCAAAGCTTCAGCTTTGGTTTTGTTGCTTTTCTCTATTGATTTTCTGTTTTCAATATCATTGATGTGTGCGCTACATTTTATCCGTTTTCCTTCTCCTAATTTTGGGTTTAACTTGTTCTTTTTTTTCCTAGATTCCTAAAATGAAAGCTTAGGTTACTAGATTGTACATTTTTCTGCTTTTGTGATATATATTTATTGCTATAAATTTCCCTCTAAGCACTACTTTCGGTGCACACATGCGGAGGTGGCCTGTCTTTTGGAGAACTGCCCTTCTTTTTCCTGATAGCTTCCTCCTGTGGGACTGCTCTGCCTCAGGCTACTGCAGCTCCTTCTCGGCCTTCTCCATAGCACTTGTCTGGTGCCTTGGTGGCATCCTCTGTTCGCTAGTGATTTGTGAACAGCTCTCTAAGCCAGGGGAGCCCCACTACACAATACAGTAAGGGTCTGCTTTCCATCCTTTCTAATGGTCTTTGGCCTTCTGTCAGACCACTGGCATTCAGGGTGGTTACTGGTATATGTGGTTTGACATCCCCCGTATATTCTCTGCTTTGTACTAGATACTTGTTCCCATTTTTGTCTTCCACTCTTTTTCTGCTTTTTTTGTGGCTAAAATTGGATATTAATTTTTTCACTCTATCCCTTCTCTTAGCATATTTCTCCTCTTCTCCCTTCTCCTCTTTTTCTGTTTTCATTTTTTTGACAGATCTAAGGTTTATGATGCACCACCAACCCGACTCTGCTTCCGAACAGTACTATAATATACTACCAAGACTGCGTAATAAACTAAGCCCATTTCTTCCTTTCTGCCTGTTGCATCACTACATTCCTTCATTTTATTTATACACAATAATGTGTACACACCTCTATAGTTGTATGTATATTCAAATACCTTGCTGCTGTTTATATTTGGAATAAATTGGCATATGTTAAATCATTAAGAACAAGGAAAGCCACCTGGGCATGGTGTTAGGCCTCTTCCAGTTCCTCAAGAGTCTGAGAAGAATCACTTGAGCTCGGGAGTTTGAGAGTAGCCTAGGCAGCATAAAAGGATTCTATCTCAACAACAAAAACAAAACAGTTAAAGAATAAGAAAAATAAAGTTTTCATTTTCTCCTCATGTATTCCTTCCAGTGCTCTTCATTTTGTATGTAAGGCCAAGTTTCTGACTCATTCTCTTTCTCTCCAGAGAACTTCTAATGTTTTTTGTAACACATCGCTTCCAGTTTTGTGCTCTGAGAAAGACTCTGCTTCTCCTTCACTTTTGAAGGATAATTTCGCACTGTGACAAATGTTAGGTTGGTGGGGCGTCTCTTTCAGCACTTTATTTCTCCACACTCTCTCACACAGCTCCTTAGGAGAGGACGGACATCAATCTGATCTTTGCCCACCTTTAGGTGAGATTCCTCCCCTCCAACTTCTTTCAGGACTTTTCTTTACCTTAGATGTTCTGCAGTTTAAAATAATAAGATTGAGTACAGCTTTTCTTGCATTTATTTTGCTTGGTGTTCTCTGAGCTTCTGGACCTGTGTTTTGGTGTCTGACACTGATTTGGAGAGAATTCTCCATCAAACTGTCACTACTTCCTGTTTCTCTTTCTTCTCCTTTTGGCGTGCCCTTCAGGTGTCCTTGCATCTTTTGTAGTTGTCCCACAGAATTAGAGACTCCATTCTGCCTTTTGTTTTTCTTTTTTTCCTGTAATTTCTTTTTTCTTGTTTTCTTTATTCCTATTGAGATGTCGTCAAGCTCAGACATATTTTTCTTAACAAGGATCTGTCCAAAAATAAGGCCTTCAAAGGTATTCTTTATTTTAACCATGGTAATTACAGTCACTAGCATTTCTTTGTGCTTATTTCCTAGAATTTCCATCTCACTGCTTATCCTCTTGTCTGTTCTGGATAGTTTATGCATCAGCACCCTCAGCACATCCATCGTAGTTGTTCCAAATCTTTGGCCTGATAATTCCAATATTCCTGCCACACCTGACTCTGGACACAAGGCTTGCTTGTCTCTCCATACTCTGTTTGGCCTGGCCCTGTTTGCCCTTTGCAGATGGATACCCTGTGCTGGGAGCCAGGAGCTGTGGAAATAACCCTGAAGGATGAGGGAAAGGAACTCACTGAAGCCCTCTGATTGGTCTTTCTGAGACCAAGGCCCTAGACAGGGCTCCTCACACATCCTTTCAGGCCCAGGAGTAGAGCAGGCTGTCTGGAGTGGGGTGGAACAGGGCGCATTCCTGACAAATCTCAGCAGGCCCATCTCTGTGGAGCAGTTTCTCTTGAGGACAGCTCTGTTGAGAGCTGAGGGCTCCAGCATAAGTCAACCTGGCCCACTTCCCCCCAAAAGTCAGCAACCTGGGGCTTTTTCTCTTGCACTGTTCTGTCATCTCTCCAATTTCAGGGGCAGCATTTCCTATAACCTCTTCCCCTTTTCCTATAGGTCTAAGAACAGTGGTTGTTCATGTTCAGTTTCTTCTGCTACATATTCGTTTTTAGGATGGAGTGGTGACTTTCCAGCCTCTCACAAGCCAGAATGGAACTTCAATTTAAAATGAAATTTTCAATTTGATTCATGATACACCTTATTGTAAAAGATAAAAGTGCTTCTTTTAATTATCTGTGTTGAAGAAACTTAGAAACCTTCACTGGGATGTGAAGAGCCCAACTGATCCACATTGCGATGATCTGTAGAAATCATCATTTTTAGTAAAATGGAACCAGGATCTCCTGAGAAAAATGTTTCTAGACCCGGGACAAGAAATATATACAATGAATCTGGAACATCTTGAAATACTAGAAAGCAAAGAAGCCCCTGGGATTTCTATGTTTATGTCAAGAAACTCAGGAACCACCCTCAAGAAGCTCCTGCTGGTCAAACCTGTGAGGGTTTAAGCATCGATAAAAGATAATGTTTCCAATAAATTGAAAGATGTCCAAGATATTTAAATCCACAGGTTCCTCCTAACTATTCCCAAGGTGAAAACCCTAAATGATTACCTTTCAAGAACATTATGAAATCAATTCCACATCCTTATTTTTAAAACTGTAGAGAAATGAAACTTATCCAGCTTTTTCTTACATGAACTTGATCTCAAGGTACAACAAATTATCAATGGGAAGAAGTTGCTCTGTATAGGGGAATTCCAAATATGAAGCAGAGCAGGGATATTAGAATTAGGATGTCATTATTTAGTAACTTTTAATGGGGTCCTGGCTCTAAGGGAAAATGCAGAGCTGTGAGACTCCCAGTACTCCTACAAGGTCAGCACATCAGACAGACAGATGCCTCAAACCTCATCCTTAGACCTAATTACCAATTTAGAGGAAACATGAGTAATAACTATATTTTAGAGACATTACTGAGCTCAAATTAGCAAAACCTAGATTATCCTATAATGTCAGGTACCTGTGTGAATTTAATAAATTACAGGCAGAGAAAGACTATAGGTAAAACACTGACCAATGGACGTTATTTGAATCTTCAACAAATAAGTTGCAAAAATAAAAGAAATCCAAGACCTTGAGAATTGACTCATTATTTCCTTGTTTCCTTGTATTAAGGAAGTATCGGGCTGGGGATATAGCTCAGTGGAATAAGCGCTTGCCTAGCAAGCGCAGGGTCCTGAGTTCAATCCCCAGTACCGGAAAAAAAAAAAAAAAAAAAAAAGAAGTATCAATCATTGCATACATATGATGGTGGTATTGTGAAATATACACACACACACACACACACACACACACACACACACACATATGTGGAGGATTGCCTCAGAGCCTCAGGCACACTGAGCATAAACTCTACTAATGGACACCACTACAAATTGGCCCTGGGCAGGATTTAAAATTAACCAATTGGCTTCCCAAGTTTATTTATGAGTCTGTCCAAGGCCTGGGTTCCTTGTCAGGAGATGGGCAGCAGGTGCATAGTAAGTGAACCACTATGAGTCACTGGTCCCTACTGAGGCCTGTAATAGCATGTGAAGCCAGGGATGCCTCAAAAGACAAGACAAGGGCACAGCTAAGGACACCTGGCTCCAACCTCAGTTAACTAGGTAAAGACTGTAGCTGCAGGCATCTCACTTCTGCTGTGAAGATCTTCCTGGAGATAACATAGTTCTCCTGTTAAAAAATCTATTACTTGCTCCTGCTCAGATTCCTGTGCTTTCTTCAGTATCTCCCTCTCTTGCTGGAAAACCAAATAAGATCTTTGTCTCAGCCCCCAGAGAATCTTGAATTCTGTTAGAGGGTTTTTATTCTCCTGGAGCCCTAAAATCATAGCACTTGTCTCTTTTATTTAGCCTTCACCATACACTCACTTGGGAGGTTACAGGCCTGATCAGTCTGCAATAACTAAGTGATAATATTAGTGTGATACTCTACCATGCATATTTTCAAAGAGCCATTATCTTTTATATATTTTTTAAATATATTTCAGATTTTTGGATATGATAAGTACAATTCATTTTAAAGAATCTGAAGGAGGAAGAAGCAAGTGAGGCTAAGATGCAACCAAATATACCATAAATTGGTGCTTATTGATGTTGAGTGTTCATAGTCCTTTTTGTTTTTTGTCTTTTTGAGACAGCATCTCACTTTGCAGTTCAGGCTGGCCTTGAGCTCCCTCTGTAGCCCAGGCTGGTCTTGAACTCGCAACAATCCTCTTGCCTCAGCTTCCCGAGTGCTTGGATACAGGCGTGCGCCACCACACCCACCTCAAGTGTTCACAGTTATGCCTGTTCTGCATATTTTTGAAATTTTTCATACTATGAAGTAATTAAAAATCCATTCCAGCTAAAGGTGGCCAAATATATGAATCATAGCCTTGAAGAATATATTTGCAGCACAGTTTAGAAAATTCTTAGGAAAATGCCCTAAATATGGATAGGAACCCATAAAAAGTGATGTTTGCATTGAATAACAAAATATTAGAAATCAAACTAAATTTCTATTAGGAATTGATAGCTAATGATAATTTTACACAATGGAATTCTGGTAACCAGTGTCAGAGAGCAGCAGCTAGATAATACAAAGGAGCAAAAATGGAAGAGAAAAATATCAAATTTCCAACACAGAGGTGGGTTAGGCATGAGCATATTTCCCAGTGGAAGAAACGTACCACATGATGACCAGGACAGTGACAGAACACAAGTCCTGGGCTTCCTGCATCTCTTGGTCTGTGGCTCTTGCTGGGATCTATTTGTCCCCACTTAGTTTTCTTCTTGTTGTGCTGTCCATTTTGGTCCCCAATCATGTAAACTCTACAACTGACATTGTCACTGGACAGAGGCCACAGTGAGTGACTGACCTGATAAGGATACTGAGTGACTAAGGACTGTGGACTAAACCACTACAGACTATAAGGCAAAATAAACTTTTTCTCTTTTAACTTTGGATGCCAGGTATTCCTTCCTAGCCACAAGTAATGTAACTAAGAAGGTGCTCCCATCCCACCACAGCTAGGACCTTGGAAGGTGATAACACCATCTCAGGAGCTGCTTCAGGATCTGTTCTACTGTGAGTAAAAAACTAACAAGCACTCTGAAAGAGCTGCCTCCAAGGTACAAAAATGTCTCCAGACCAGAATGGAAGAGCAGATATGCAAGTATCTTCTCTATGCTCCATGGTGATTGAGGCCAAAGCAAAGCCGTGTTTGCCATATTGCAAGGGAGGGTAGATCTTACTCTGATGGCAGATTCATTATTAGCTCAGGGGTTCGGGGGAGGTTCACCCATTCAAGAGTGACTGTCATCATGAAGTGAACCAGTGAGTGTTGAATCTGCCAGGGTAAATGTGAAGGCAGCTGAGGATACTGGGAACCAGGGAGGGCTGTGGAGATGTCTTCAGACTGGGTGAACCCTCCTGCCCCTGGAGACAGATTTCCTGGGGGACTCACATACACACAGATGAAGTCAATGCCAGGCGAATGCTTTTCTAGATCACAGTCTTTCTTGGGGGCAATGTTACAGGCTACAAATTGAAACCTTTGTAGTGTGGCACGGGAGGACACAGGGCCCCATGCAATCAGTAAACAGAGATGCCTGTGTCCCACAGGAGGAAAAAGAAGTCAAGATGGCCCAGCTCCTCTTGCAAGAAGCCCTTGGGGTCACTGTGTAAGTGACATGAGAGTTGTTCAAGGATAACTTCCCTTTCCAGGTTTGGCTTATTGTGGTGAGGCTCCTTCGTACGCTTTCCTTATCCTGATATCCTGTTCCTGCCTCCAGCACAACTTAGTCATTAAACTATGGAGGCCGGAGCCATAGCAGTGTTCACAGTCTCCTGGCCAAGGAGAGCTTTGGCCAGACCTTTGCCACAACTGAGGACATGAGAAGACACTTCAAGGAGCTGGGAGATCACAGCATCTTTAGCTGTACCAGGGACATCCTGGTGTTTGAGTAATGCCAGTGCAGACTGGACAAGAGCCATCTGGAGAGGTTCATCCATGACTTACTCACAGGATTTGACAAGGAGGAAGAGGCTGCGAAATCCCACAAGGCAGTGGAAGGGGTGGCAACAAATGTAACCTAGAGCTCCCAAGGAACCTGAGTCAGAGCCAGGGCAGGAACACAGAGAAGAGGATGAGAAAAGGGACATCAGGAGGAAAAGAGGCATCCCTAGGAGAATTCATGAAGAGTTCAGTAGAAGCATTTGCAGACTTCCACAAGCTGCTGACAAAGTTTCAAAGCCTGGGCCCCAGCACTGAGGTTTCTCATTAATACAGAGGGACGTTCCTGGTGCCCTATTTGCTTGTCTGAAAATCAGCTGTGAGCAAGAGAAATGACCCAGGCAGAGCCTCACGGACATGTGGTGAACAGCGACCCTATGGAGAGTGCAGGGGCCCTCGTCACTGAGGGGACAGCACCTTCCACAGTGTCACTTCCTGGAGACCTGGGGGTGGGGGAGACAGGCGTGGATGTGGAAGGCAGTGATACCATGACCTGGACCCTACAGGCCTAGGCCAATGTGCATGTTTGGGTCTGTTCCTAACAATAAAACTGTAAAAGTAAAATCTATCAAGTAAAAATATTTTGTCCCACTGTGCAATTTGTCTTTTAAACTATATGTTACAAAGGAGTCAAAAAAGTTTACCCAACTAAAAATTGATAAAGTAAAAGAGTTATAATAAGCTAAGTTATTGTGGAAGAAGCAAAGTTTTTTAATAAGTCTCCTGTCCCAGAGTGTGTGACATCCACATGGTACATGGCCATGGCCAGGCCCCGACATCTCCCTCAACCCTGCACTCCTAAGTACATGCCATGCACAGGGCTCCAGGTTTCATTCTTACACCATATTTTCACTCTGCATTTCTCTACCTGTAGATCTGTTTAGATAGCCACATGTGTCTGTGGTGTTGCAGTTGCATACAGTACCCAGTGCATAGTCTGGAGCTACAGTCAGTCACCATGGACACCCCAGGGTTAGGTGTGTATCAGCCACACCACTCAGGTGTGCAGAGGGCACCCCACGATGTTTGCACACTGATGAGACGGCCCAATGGGTATTTATCGGAGTGCATCCCTATCCTTAAACAATTCATGACTATCATAAAAAGGAAATATGTATCCAAGCTCATTTATAATTGATTAAACATCCAATCTGCAGTAGACTGCCTCCTACACTGCATTGTCACACAGGTACCTTAATGCCAAGCACTAGTGAAGATGTTAGATAGGAAGAATTCAACAAAATTTTAAAAACTGCCTGACCTAGGGTTCAGCAATTTGCAAGTTGCAATTGCAGACAAGCAGACAGAGTGCCAGAAATCCCACGTATTTTTACTAAGTAAATTGAAAGGACAGTACTTCGTAGTGCTGAGTGTAAAGTCAAAATGCTATGAAAAAAATAAAACTCCATCGGGAGGCTGGCTTGTCCTACAATCCAGAAAGGCTGTGGGCTGAGGCAGTCACAGCAAGGACAGCCCTCGGGTGAAAAGTAGAGGGAAAGCGAGCATGGAAACCTGGAGCTCCCTGTCTCTGTAGAGTTTGGCTGTGAAGTTAACAGTGTGCTGTTTAGGGTTATGCACACTCTGAGCTCATAAAGAAAGGTGGGGACAACGATGTCAGAATCAGTCTGCCTCCAAGTGGGAGGGCTGGAATAGGATGGCAGGGAAGCAGGATGGCTCATTAGTGTCCTGTTGCTTATTTGGGGTGTTGAACATGTAAACATCATCCTGTTACTGCTACTCTGGAAATAGCTGGCAGACCTGTCACAGAGTCCTTTATGTTTGTGCTGTTACTCATAGTAAAAATTTAGAATTAAATGAGAGAATGGAAGTATCTCATCACACGCTCTAAGTCCTGGTGAGAAAGCCAAAGTGTGGGCGCACAGGGGGCAGTGATCAGCCTAACCCAGAGGGACCAGGAAGCAGGGCCCCTACAAACTCTCTGGGGACAGGAAAGATGCTGGATGCACAGAGCAGAGTGCTGCAGAGGTTCCCCAGGGGCACAGGGTCTATTTAGAGGAGAGCAGCCTAGGACAGTGAGAAGCCGCCTCAGGTCCTGCATTCTCACCAGCACCTTGACTCCAAGGTCACCAGCCAAATCAGAGGTCATTGCTGGCTTCCTATTGCTGCTCTCACTGAGGTGGGTGGAGCCAGGCAGGGTGGAGCCAGCCAGGCCATCTGCAGAGTGACCCAGCAGAGGGAGGGTGAGGAGGCACCTACAGAGGTTCACAGCCTAGTGGAGGCAAAGAGAAGTTGCAACAAAACTTGGTAAATCAAAGGATAAAACTTCATAGAACTCTATGGTAACAGGGGAGTGTGCCTGGAGGGTCTAGCTCCCAAGAGATTGGAAAGGAGGCGTAGCAGAATCAGTCAGGGCTAAGATGGCGAGCTCCTTCCTGAATGCCCAGGGACGGGGAGCCATGGGGAGGTGCTGGGTTGGATCTGGAGAAGAATAGTCACCCTGGATGGTCTAGACTTCACTGCAGCTGTGTGGGGACTGCAGAGAACCCTGCCCAGGGTGGGTTCTATTCCTCATTCATCTAGAACCCAAAACAGTGAGATTAAGGTCCTGGAGCACTGTCTGGCGCACACCCCTCCACCCCCAAGAACCAATGTGTGTGTGCAGCACCTTCCCTTCCCTTCAGTTCTCCTATCTCTCCCCATCTCCCTCCCTCCACTCCAAGTCCCCTGCCCTGGGCTTAAAGCAGGCAGGAGGTGGTTTACAGGAGCTTGCAGCACAACGCATGGGCCAGACTTCTGCAGGTTCCACACAAACAGCCATAAAGATCAGAATCTGAAAAAAAACCTAAATTCCAGTTTCCAGTGAAGGAAATCTGAAATCACCATGGGCCCCTGATGACTTTATCTTAACGGTAGGTGTATTTGGAGGGAAGTGGGTCATCTGTCATCATTATGGATGCTCATGGCAGTGTGGGTGTCGAAGGCACCCTTGTTCACAAGTGCCCTGATCCCCTTCAGATCCTGCAGTGAGTCTAATCAGTCACCTTACCAGGAGGGGCAGCAAAGCGGATGAAACATGTGACCCAAAACAGCATTCCTCAAGCTATGGTTTCTCAGTTAAAGGAAGGTGTTTTGCATTATATTTTATTGTGGTAAAATATAGATAATGTAAACTTTGTTATCTTAGCCAGCTTTAAGCATATAATTTAGTGTCATTGATTGTATTCACCACCTTGTACAACTATCACCACTATTCCCCAAATTTTTCATCAGCCAAAAGCCAGAAGCTCTGTGATAACCAATAACTTCCCTTCTTGACCATCCCCCAATGACTTCTCATTTACTTCCTGCTTCTGTGAATGTTTCTATTCAAGATATTTTGTATCAATCATACCAAATCTGTCCTATTAGGCCCAACTTATTCTATGACATAATATTTCAGAGTTCATCTATTTTTAGTGTGTGTCAGAACTTCATTCAGGTTTTATGGCTGAGTAATCTTCTTCCAAATCTGTATAACACTTTATGTTTACTTATTTATCTCTTGACAGATACGTGGGTTGCTTCAACCTTTTAGATAACTGTGAATAATGCTGCAGAGAAAATGGCATTCAGGTACCAATTTGAGTGCTTATTTTCAATTGTGTTGAGTGGGAAGCAGTGAAATTCCTAGGTCATAAGGAAATTCTGTTTCACTTTTTGAGGAGCCACTAGAATTTCCTGTGCTGGCTTTTCCATTTTACAGTCCTGTCACCAGTGTACAGAGCTCTAAGGTCTTCAGATTCACTTGACTTTTCCCCCTCTGGTGTTTTTTACTTTTCTTTTGCTCCTTCCTTGGTCTCTCTCTTCCCACCTTGTTAAGTAGCTGCCCTAGTAGCTGTGCTGTGGTGTCTCATTGTGGTTTTGATCTGCATTTCCCTTGACATGGAGTATCATTTTGAGTTGTTTACTGGCTATTTGTGTAGGGAGTAGCTGAGCTGGAGATTGTTCACAAGTGCAGAGCAGAGAGCAGGAAGCACCTGAGGAATTCCCTGAGGGCACGGAGCACCCCAAGGGAACAGTGTTCCAACCTGAAAACACAGGGCATGAGAGACGAGCTAGTTAAGCAAAGGGGTGTCACGTGATATCAACCCACCAAATGTATAAATGAAAACACACTTCTGTGGTTGATCAGTTCCTTTTCCTCCTATCCCGACAGAGGGCTCCACTTGACCTCAGCTTTCTGTACATGGTCTCTTTTATTTCTGCATCCTCTCATCATCTTTCCCCCAGGGAACTTTGAAAGCTGCGCTGGAGGAGGCATTTGTGTATCTTCTTTGGAGATATGTCTGTTCAAATTCTTTTCCATTTTAAATCTGGTTGTTTTGTTCATATGTTGATGAGTGGTAGGGGTTCTTTAGATATTCCAGACATTCATCTCATATTAGAAATATAAGTGCAAATGTTTCCTCCGGTCTGGGTGGCCTTTTACCCCAGTGATAGTGTCCTTTGATATACAAAGTTCTTAACTTTAAACAGATCCAGCATAATTGTTTTTCCTTTTGTTGACTGCACTTTTGGAGTCAAATCCAAGAAACACTGCCAAATGCAATGTCATGAAGAATTTCACCACGTTTCTTCCAGGACTATCATAGTTTTAGTCTTCACATTTAGGTGTTTGATCTATTTTGAGTTAATTTCTCTATGATGTAAGATGAGGTTCTAACTTCATTTTTTTCACATGTGGACATTCAGTTTTCCTTGCACCCTTGTTGAAAACCATCAGGTCATGTACATGAGGGTTTATTTGGAGGCTGTCCCTTCTAGCTCGTGATGTATCTCTGTATATCAGTCTGCATCCTGGTGCCACCATGCTCTGATCCTCTTAGCTACCTTGTACTTTCGAAATGAGGAAATGGGAGCCCTCCTGCGTTGTCCTTTTTCAAAGTCATTTGGATGCTCACAATCTCTGGAAATCCCATCTGAATTTTCGGATGGGTTTTTCTGTTTGAGCAAAAAATGTCCTCAGAGTTTGGACAGGAATTACACAGAATCTGTAAGTTGCTTTGGCTACTGCTGACATCTTAACAATATTAAGCTTTCCAATCTTCAGCCATAAGATGTCTTTCCATTTATTTATGTCTTTAATGTCTTTTAACAACGTTTTGTACTTTTCAGCATACACGCTTTCCTCCCTTCATTAGATTTATTCTGAAGTATATTCTGCTGCTACTGTAAGTAGAATTTCTTCTTTCTTAATTTCTTCGAGGATTGTTGTTAGTGTACACAATGATTGATCTTTTTGTGATTTTGAATCTTATAACACTGCTGCATTTCCTCAATTCTAAAACTGTTTTTGAGAAATATTTAGTATTTTCCATATATGAGATGTCATCTCATATGATGACATCATTCTCATCAACAGAGCTTACATTTCCCTTTAAAAGTTACAAGCTTTTATTTATTTTCTTTAACTGTTCTGGCTAGGACTTCCAGGATGATGTTGAATAGAAGTGGTGAGAGGGGTCACCCTGGTCTTCTTCCTGATTTTAAAGGAAAAACTTTCAGTCTTTCAAGTTGGGTTTGATGTTGGCTATGAGATTTTCCTATGAGGCTTTTATTACGCTGAGGCAGTTCCCTCCTATTCCAAAATTACTGCATTTTTTTAATTATAAAAAGGTGTGGAATTTTGTTAAACACATATTTTCCTGCATCATTTGAAATTTGGTTTATCCCTCCTTCATCCTCTTAGCATGTTGATTATGTTGATTGATTTTTGTGTGTTGAATGATCTTGATGGTCCAGGTACTGATCCCACTTGGTTATAGTGAACCATTCTGTAACATGCTGTTGGATTGGGGTTGCTGGTATTTACTTAAGGATGTTCTGTGTCAGTATATTAAAGGATATTGGTCTTTACCGTTACTGTGAGGTCTGCCTGACTTTGTAATCTGAGTAAATGTGGCCACAAAGATTGACTTAAGAAGTATTCCCTCCTTTTCCACTTTTGGAAGTCCTATGAGAAGAACTGATTTTACTCTTTCGGAAAATATTTGATAGAATTCACCAGGGAAGCCATCTGGTCCAGGACTTTTTTTCTGGTAGTTTTGATGACCAATTTAATCTCTTTCATTCTTAACATCTCCTCTGATCTCCTATTTCTTCTTAGGTTCGTTTAATTGGTTTGTGTTTCTAGAAATTTCTCCATTTCATCTACTGTGACTGTTAATCCTGCTGTGTCAACTTCACTGGATTAAGAAGCACAGAGTACATTCAGTAAAGTGCATTCCTGGGTGGGTCTGGGTGGGCCATGGCGGAGTAACCTATAGTCTCTCACCCTTTCCCCTCTGACACTGTCTGCTGCTCTGCTCCCTTACTCCTAGAGCTAAGCAGCTTGCTCCACTATGTCCTTCTGCCCAGCTGTTTCTGCCTTGGAGCCAGATGACTATGGATTAAATATTGTGTCTCCCCCAAACATGAGCTAAGTTGAACATCTTTCTTTAAATTGGGGGCATCAGATGTATCGTGTCCAAGCAACAGAAGAACTGACTAACATGTTTATGTTACCTAATTTATTTATACACTACTTTTTATTGTTGCCATCCTTCTACTAGATTTGAATTGAGTTGCCTCTTCTTTTTCTTGTTCTTCAAGGTATAGCATTAAGACACTGATTTGTCTTCTTTTCCTTTCTTATTCTTTTCTTCCTACATTCCTTCATCCCTTCCTTCGTCCCTCCTTCCTTCTTTCCTTCTTTCTTTTCTTCCTTTCTTCTTTCCTTCCTTGTTTCCTTCCTTCATTCTTTCCCTATCTTTCTTCCTTTCTTCCTTTCTTCTTTCCCTCCCTCCTTCCTTTCTCACGCCTGCTAACCGTGTGTTCTGGAGCTACATTTCCAGCCCTCTTCTCTTTTTAATATAGATATTTACAGCTACAGATGTCCCTCTGAGCACTGACTTTATGGCGTCCCATAAGTTTTGGCATGTTGTGTTTTTATTTTCACTTGTCTCTAAATATTTTCTAATTTCCTTCATGATACCTTCTTTGGCCTGTAGGTTGTTTAATAGTGCGTTGTTTAATTTCTACATATTTGTGCCTTTTCCAGTTGTCCTTCTGTTATTGATTTCTAGCTTCATTCCATTGTGGTTGGAGAAAATACTTAGTATGATTTCAGTGTTTTAAAATTTATTAAGGCTTGTTTGCAGCCTAACATATGATCCATCCTGAAGAATGTTCCCTGTGTATTTGAGAAAAAAGTACATGTGTTCGTGTAGTCAAACAGAGGCCTTTCTGTGAATCTGTGACTGCTAAGTGGTTTCTACTGTCAGGATCATCCTTTGTTTTGCCCTAGATCTTCTGTTACTGAAAGTGGGCACTGAAATCTCCAGTTCCCACTGCACAGCCACTACTTCTCTCCGATGTTTTAGTATTAGCTTCATGTATTGCGGGGCTCCAGTTTTTATTGTATCCACAATTTTTATATCTCTGTGAACCAACTCCTTTGCCAATATACGATGTTTTTATGGTCTCTTGTAACTTTTTGGACTCCAAGTCTACCTTTGTTGACATTAGTATCACTGCTAGCTCTTGGGTTGCTATTTGTATGAGCTAACATTTCCACCATTTCACTTTAACCTATTTGTATCTTTGGGTCTAAAATGACTTTTTGTAGAAGGCAAATGTTTCACTTTTTTTATTTTAAAGAGAATAACAAAAACAATAACAACATAGACAAAAGCAAAACAAAGCAAAAACAATAAAAACAACACAAGGTGTCAAAACAAAATGATAGGAATTGACAGTGGTTGTTATATGACACATTGTTATCTTCAACGAAGTTGCTCAGATTACCAGATGTAAGAATGCAAGACTGTTGGCCCTGAATCAAGGCCAGCAGTTTTCTGTAGCTGTTGGTTTCAAGCAGGAGCCTAAAGTGGTATCTGTCTATGGTCTGCTGGCCATTTCAGAACTTTAGAAGTGTAATGGTCAATTCATTAGAAAGTAACAAATAACTAAATAAATTTTACGAGAGAACTTCAAGATGGCGACTGGGTAGACAACAGAGAGAACCATCCGGAGGAATGCCACACAGACAAAGGACAGAAGGGAAAGAGGTGGGTATCCTGAACTCAGGAAAGATCTGAAATGGGAATTGAAGCCCTCAGAAAGTCTAAGCAAAACCTCTGCTGGAGGAAAGGATCGGAGATCCGCTATGGTGCAGTCGGAGGGAGAGGAGAAGGAGGAAGTCACCACTCTGAGCACACCCATGGCCCATGCCCTCGTTCTGGCATTCACAGCTTCAGCTTCAGAGGCCCACGCTCATGGAAGCCTCCCAATTCGGCCAGAGGAGAGCAGAGTTCCGAGAGCTGGTCCAGGGCTGGAGAGAGGAGGGCGCAGCCAGGAAAGGAGGCAATGGCAGTCGGTAGCAGTTGTCGAACCCAGTGTGAGAATAAGAGGTTGCAACAGCCACTGGGGCAGAGTCCCCACCCTGGGGCAACCTTCCTAATCAGTGCCTGGAGAGAATCAATGCAACTAGTACACAATGCACCACGCCCAGCTCTGCGCCTGCCTTGAGATGGTGGCCCCCTGCCTCTCAGCTGGGTGAGCAGCTACCAGTGGAGAGCAGCAGGGAACCTCAGCGGTGAGCCGCGGCTGCTCCCAGGGATCCGGCTGAGGAGCGGACGGGGGCTCCAGCACTGCAACAGGAGGGAGATGCAGATGGAGGTGGATCACGTGGCTCCACGCCTTTCTCACTCCAACATCAGGCAGGAAGCATGAGCTGGGTTGCCGGGGCTCAGCTCCCACCCTGAACTTTCTGGGAGCACCTTGAGTCTTGGCGGCTTGAGCAAGCACCGCCTGTTCCTGGCAACAATGGGACAAATCCACGGTCTTCAGGACTCACCCCAAACTATTAATGTGCACCAAGAGGGTCTCCTTACAGCTTGCACATATGAACCTTGCATGACCGCACAGCTGCTCCACAGTGGGCCCCGTGGCTGCTCCGCTGTGGGCCCTGCAGATGCTCCACAGTGGGCCCGGCGGCTGCTCCGCAGTGGGCCCTGGAGGCTCCTCCGCAGTGGGCCCTGGCAGCTGCTCCGCTGTGGGCCCCACGGCTGCTCTGCTGAGGGCCCCGCTCAGGGCACCTCACGGACTGGACCCGCCCCCACCCATAGCACAGCGACAGGGTGGAGCTGGGCGGTCCTCTGTGAGCATATGTGCTTTTCCACCTCCGACCAGGGCAGTTTGTATACACCCATGTATGTTATAGTATAGTCTGAGGCAGCTATATGTCTTCCCAAGGCAAGAGTCCAGGGGTATAGATAAACCCAGGAGAACAGTTATTATCACAGGGAAGATGACTGATTGAGTGGTAGGGCAACGGAGATGAGGGAGGAGAAAAACTGAATGATCAAATGGGCCATCATCTGTGTAGCCGAGTGACAAAGATGAAGGTAACATTATGTAGGACAGCATCCAGAGCTAATTCCCTTCTGTGTTCTCTATGATTCTGTATTTCCTCAATTGTTTTCGTATTAACAGAAGTGAAGATAACTTTGTATTATACAGCATCCAGTGCAAATTCCTTACTATCTTCTCTATAATTTGATATTACCTTTAATGTTTTTGTGTTAACTAATATGAAGATAACATTATGTAATACAACATCCAGTGGTAATTCTCTACTATATTCTGTATAATTTTGTATTTTCTGTATTGTTTATGGCTTATTCTGGTTCGTATGTCTCCATTCTTTTGTTTTTAAAATAAAATAAAAAAAAGAATGCAAGACTGATCAAACATTCACTATTTAAAAACTACTCTGCTGATCTCTTTCTTTTGGATGGAGCCTTAATGCTTCTCATTTGCTAGCAAGGAAGAATGAGCACCTGTTTTAATTCTCAGTCTCTCCTGCCTCCGTTTGCTGTAGTTCCTTCTGTGCTAAACAGCTTTCTGGGTTCCACCACCTCTTGTGAAAGATCTGTAGAACGTTAATTTTTTGTTACCCTGGAGATGACCTTTAGCACTCTTAATCAACAGCAGTCTACTTTGGGTTGAGGACAACCTACCTTCGATCCCATGAAATCTCTGTCATGCACCTCCCTGTCCTCTCTTTTCATATTATTGTTGTAAATTATGCCTGTGTACAATGTATGTCCTGTAACATAGGTTTATATCTCTGTGCAGTTGCAGTTACATCAGGTAGAAATACAAAACCGTACAAAAGTACCGGTCAGATAATAATAACGACACTAATAACAGTGGCAGCAGCGTCTCCATTGGCAGCTCCCTCACCGAGATCCCTGCTTCTCCCCCAGCTTTGGGGTTCTGCCCGGTCCTTTCACTTCAGCCGGGCAGAGGCCCCACCAGTGTCACTGGAAGGCTGTCCCATGGCCAGGGACTCCTTGGCTCTGGGTGATCTTGGGTAACTCACCTGCTGTCTCGGTATCACGCTAGAGATGGAGGAAAGACAGGCGAACCTGACAGCCGCCACTGTGTTCCCAGGCCACATCTCCATGCATCTCTCTCTCTCCTCTCTCTCTCTCTCTCTCTCTGCCTCCGTCTCTGTCTCTGTCTCTGTCTCTCTGTCTCTCTGATCTCTGTCTGTCTCTGTCTGTCTGTCTGTCTGTCTCTCTCTCCCCCCCCCACCTGTGAACCTCTGACCAGTTCCCAGGATGCCGACAGGGAGTGACGAGGCCCCACGGATTTTCCATGCACTTCAGGGCCAGGAGGAGGGGCTGTCAGCTCTGTCACTCTGCTGCAGTGACGCCACAGTAAGGTGGATTTCAGTCGGATGTTTTACTTGCTTATATACAGGTTCTCTGTGTTATATTTTGCTATTGCTTTCTTTATTTTTTGTTTCTTTGTTTGTTTGTGTTTTTGATACTGGAGGTTGAAGCCAGGGCCTTTCCACTGAGCTACATCTTCCGCTTTTTTAATATATATTTTCATTTTGAGACAAGGTCTCCATAAGTCACCAAATTGTCCAGACTAGGTTTAAACTTTCAGTCCTCCTGCCTCAACCTCCCAGCATGCAGAGTTTATAGGCTTGGTCCACCCTTCTGACTCTCTGCACATTCTTTAAAAACTGTATTTTTGAATCCAAGGAAATTAGTTCCTAGTGTTTTGTTTATTTCTCCTGTACTTGGAAGTTTCACGAAAATTTGATATTATCTGATATTAAATGCCACCACATGAAAAATAATTTCCATGTGAAGATTTCACTTTTGACTTAGACACAGAATTTGAGAACAGAAAAGAATTTATGCAGTTCCAACTCTGGGCTATCCCCTGTCCCGGCAATTTTACCTGCTGTCCTCTCATCCCCACCACCTTCTGGCAAAACTTCATGTGACTCTAAATGTGACTGTCTGCTCACCTGTAAATCACCTTCCAGATACAATGTCACTTCACCCTAAAGGGTCATTGCCTCCTGTGAAATGTATGGGCTAATTACTTCCATATTTATCATATTTTTATTCTTATACACAGCGTGTGGCACCAGCTGGCAAGGATCATGGTGAATTCTCTCCTTGCAGGACAATGTGTAGCTGTATGATCCAAAGCCACAGGAAGCCGGCTCTCACTGGGGCTCCTCATTGCCAAGACACGGTTCAGAGTCAAAGAACAATAATCCAAACATTTTTAAATGAGTGAAATGTAATCTGAGCAATTCTATTTCTACAAAGTCTCCCAGTAAAACCAAATTACAGATTATCCCAGCTCTGCCATGTTTAAAATTGTGTCCTTGGAAGGCAGCTCTCCCCTCAGATTTCATTTCTTCCTCAAATCCATTCCCTCTTAAAACATTTCTCTGAGACCCAGAGAACTGTTGAGTCAGTGCCAACTCCTCCCTGATTTGCTTCAATCTCTCTTAAAAAGTCTCTTCCCAATGAATTCTGCTCTGATGGTTCCCAAGGGCCCAGTGAGAACCCAGGTCTCCCGTGGGTCAGCACAAGGGAATGCACGAGTAGCTGTCACCACACATCCTCCAGCATTGTGTCCCTGTGCACACACCCTGGCCCTGTGCACCCTCCTGAGCCCACCTCTCACAGCATCTTTGGAGTCTGTAGGTCCATCTTCCAGGGACAGCCCTGAAACCTGGTCATATGTATGGCACGTTCAGGAATCAAACTATCACAGCAGGTTTTTCGGCTTCTGTTTCCCTTGCTGTTTCTGAGAGCCACACAGCAATTTCTTCTTCCAACATAGCATGCTTGTATCTTCAGGATCCATTTTTGGTTTGTTTTTGTGGTGCTGGGCTAGAGGTCCACCACTGAGCTACAACCCAGCCCCCACATAAAACCTCAGTCTTTGCCAAAGTGCAGACAAAGAAGTTCCTGAGTTCAAGGCTGCTGCCTTGTGGAATCAACTTTCAGTCCACACACCATTAGTACTTTGAGTTTCAACAACAGGAAACAGTTCTCTTCTGGACATTTCCTGGGAGGTTTCTGGAGTGACGCTGATATAGCACTGATGAACTATGGATAAAAATGACACCAGAACAACTCTGTGGGGCTGGGTTTACACCTCTCCCACCCTCTCCTAAAGACTTTGCCACACAAAGTTCCTGCAGGACCTAATCATAGTACAATGTCATTATTCCCACAACTATGCCACTTTTACACTGAAAATGTACCCTCTCCTATATAATTTTCTAGGTCCATACTGCAGGGGAAGAGAATCTCCTCCTTTCTCACTGCTTTTTGACCCAGATGTGAGCTGAGCAGCTGTGTCCCTATATTGTCATGGGTGGTGGCTGGGACAGAGACTAGACAGAATGGACAAAAGTCACTGTCCTGGCTCCACAGCCTTCCACGGGGTAGCAGTACTCTGTGCTACATGGCAGCCAGCAACCTGGGGACTGCGAGGGAGGGCACCGAGGGCTGAACACTACTACACATACTGCACCAAAGTATTTCCTTGGGTTTCCTCCTTTCACTGCTTAGTCACCTGCAAAAGGTAAAAACTTCCAGGCTCACCTGTCTGTCTCATACCCTACCCCTAGGACAGAGATGCCTGCCTGGAATGAAGTCCCCATTGGAGCAGAGAAGAGCAGGATCCCTGGGTCTCTGTAGAACCCAAACACCACCTTGTCCTGAAGCACAGGTTCCACACTGGGAGAGGCAGACTGAGAAGGTCACAGGTACAACCCAGGCCCCACCTGAGAAGCAGGAGTCACCAGGGAGAGGGAACCACCTTCCTGCCCCTACTCTAAGCACTAATGCAGAGATTTGTTTTGGGGATAACAAGGGTGGGGAGGGCACATTAGACAAGATTTCCACTCACCTCAAAGCAGCTGAGTGAGGGAACTAAGCAGAGACCATTAGCTCCATAGAGGAACAAGATGGGCCAAGCACCAGTTAGTTTATCAGGGAAACCAAGGAGAGGGGCAAGTTAGAGGAAGCCCCCAGTCACAAGAAACTTCAACAATGACTGCTATAAATGGGCTCAAAATAACTAGATCATTTGTACCCTGTTGCTTGGTGAAAATAATAGAGAAATAAGTCTGCAATGTATGAAAGCCACCAACTGGAGCTAGAAGGCAGAAGGCCTAACAGATGGATTGGGGAACACGAGGGAGAGCACCAGCTGGACTCCATCATCTCTGAGAGCTGGTGTGTGCCCAAACTCCACCTGGAACAACCTCAGAGGCATCACACTGGGCAGAGGATGGACCTGTACACAGAGAAGGACAGAGCTGAGGAGGGAGCTGCCCACATCTGGATGGCACCAGGGTCAAAGTCAGTCCAGCATTTAAAGAAGAAATGACAAGGAGAGGACACTTTCCAATCCACCCAGTGAAACACTGTCTCCCTGACGCCAAACTCCAACCTGTCCTGAAGCACAGATTCCATGCTGTGAAAAACAAACTGAGAAGGTCATAGCTATAATCCAGGCTCTATCTGAAAAGCAGGAGCCCATCAAGGAGAGCGGCTATCACAAGATGTTACAAGAAAAGAATATTGCATACCAACATACCAATTGCCTCATGAGCAAAGCACAAAAATTCTTGAAAGATGTTCACAAACAAACTCCCAAGAATCATATGCAAGATGACAGACTATGATCAAGGAAGACTGGTCAAGATGGAGAGATGAATATAGTGTTCAAAACTTAATATGAACTCTATTAGGAGGATGGAAGCAGAAACCCACAGAACACTCTCAACAGACACAAATAGAAAAGCATTTGACAATATTCAATTCTCATTCATGATCAAAGCTCAAAACAAACTTGAAATGGAAGAAAGCATTCTCAACTTGGAAAAAAGTATCTATGAAAAAGCTAAAAGAAAACAATATTCTTCCCTTTTTAAATTTTTGTACTTGAGATTGAACACAGGATTTTTGTCCTGAGATGCACCCATCCTCCCAACCTTCCTTCCTTCCTTCCTTCCTTCCTTCCTTCCTTCCTTTCTTTCTTTCTTTCTTTCTTTTTCTTTCTTTCTTTCTTTCTTTCTTTCTTTCTTTCTTTCTTTCTTTCTTCTTCTTCCTCTTCCTCTTCCTCTTCTTCCTCTTCCTCTTCCTCTTCCTCTTCCTCTTCTTCTTCTTCTTCTTCTTCTTCTTCTTCTTCTCTCTCTCTCTCTCTCTCTCTCTCTCTCTCTCTCTCTCTGTTTTGAGACAGGGTCTTGCTAAGTTGCCTAGGCTAGCCTTGAACTTGAAATCTTTGCCCTCAGTCCCCCAGGGTACTTGAATTATATATATTTTCCATCTCACCTGGATGAAAATATTATTCTTAGTGGTAATAGACTAAAAGTTTCCATTCTGATATCAGGTGTATCAGAGGAAGCGTGGCTGCTGTCATCACTTTTATCCACATTGTACTAAGCTACTCGGCTTTGCAGTTACACAAGAGGAAGCAGAAGATATTCATGTGGGAAGAGGTAAAACTGTTCACATTACTGAGGGCGTGTTTCTTCCTGCTCTTAGAAACTGCCAAGGAATTCATCAAGAAACCAACAAACCTCAGTTTCTGACCAGATTGCTGTTACCAACCATTCACATGATCTGACTAATGATAGAAAGAGTGGACATTTAAAAGCAATATGAATTTTGATCTTGAAAATTATTTTATATGAATGCCTTAATATTTTAAAAGAGATAAATAAATAGGAGAAATATATGACTGATAATCCTAACAAAAATCAGATAACAAGAGGGGATCTAGTTAATATTCAGATGTTAGAGTTCAAAGACATGGATTTTAAAATAGCTATCCAAATATATAAGCAAAATAAAAGATGGACAGAGTTAGTGAAAGAGGAGAGCTTTAAAAATCATTGTAATACCTGATGGAATCAAATTACCAAGATAGAAATTCAAAGTAGAATATCTAATTTGAGGATCTATACAAGAACAGAAGACAAAAGATACAAGCTCAAAGAAACTGAAAATTCAACACTGAAACACAAAAAGAAACATTCAAACAGAAACACAGAAAGAAGAAAAAAGTTGGAATTTAAGGACAAAATATAAAGAACACTGATCAGACCTGTTGATCTCATTTATGTTTGGGCTTTGAAAGGAAAGGAAAGAAAGAAGAGGAGCTAGTACAGAACTTTAAAAATCTTATGCATGACGTCAAACTATAGATTCAAAACATTGAACAAGCTTAGGCATATTCAAAACAGAAAAGAAAGCAAAACTAAGTAAATCATGCTCCAACTTCTGATTCCAAAGATACCAGAGAAAAAGCAGCCATGGAGAAGAGACACACATTACCTATAGAGGAAATTACACAAAAAGCCAGTGGTAAGATGTTCCTCTGACTTTTCAAAGGTACATATGTAAGTCATAAAACGGTGGAGCAACATCTTTGAAAGAATGAGCAGTGTGTGTAGGAGGGGGTTGCTAAGCAGGGCCCTTAAGCTCAGTGAGAATGTGTTCCAAAATGAATGGTAAAGATATTTCTGTGTGAACACAACCTGAAAAAATGTTTTAAATATGGAATTAATGCTTGGTAAAATTTTGAAGGAAATTATTCATTCTGGAGGAAAATAACCCCAGACAGAAGCTACTAAAAGGACAGCACAAAAGTTTGTAGAGAAAATGCACAAATAATAATTGCAAATTTTTGCATTACTTTTCACATAATAAAAGTATCAAAGTAGACTGTAATTCAAGGATGAATTTTGAAGTATTCATGATATTCACTAAAAGAATGATACCACAAAATGTAACTAAAGCACTGTTAATGGAGATAAAATAAAATACTAAGTTTTCAAAAAACTTGATTAATCTAAAAGAAGAATGCAAAGTAATGTCAAAGGCAAAAGTATGGATATAATAATTAGAAACAAGTCCAATGAGGAAAGAACAAAACCCAGTTATATAGATGATAACATTAAATGTAACTAATCTAAGCATTTTATTTAAAAAAGCTGAGACTGTCAAACTGAGCAAAAATAAAATCCAAGTATGTGCTGTTTATAGGTGACATACTTTAAGAAATAGACAGGTAGAAAGTAAATAGCACAAGAGAAATTATTGCCTATATCAATTAAATGACTTGTGCAAGAATGTCCACAGTAGCTTTGTAGACATAATGGCCCAAACTTGGAGAACACATTATTGCTACCTGCAACCTGGGAATGGCTGTCACAAAAGTTTTCTATCAGGTAAATGGAGTCAAAGGAGTCTTGCACCCAGTTTCCACACTGAGTGATTCTATTACATGATGCTAACAATAGACATGGCTAACAGTGGTGACTGAATTTGGAGGAAGTGTCATCAGAAAAAAGAGGTGTACTGGGATGTCCCAAGGAGACTTCGTGGGTGCACAAGTGTCCTACATTTTGGTCTAGGAAGTGGTGACCTGGATGTATACATGATTCTACTGGGCTGTATCCTTTAGATTGGTTCTTTCTGGCATTGATGCAGGCTTCTCTTCACCTAAGTAGAAAAAGAGACAAATATATGGCTAAGACCAAAGTGCTTAATTGCATTCCTGATCTTCCATTGCTAGAATTTTTCTTTTTTTTTTTTTTTTTTTGCGGTACTGGGGATCGAACTCAGGACCCTGTGCTTGTAAGGCAGGCGCTTATTCCACTGAGCTATATCCCCATCTAGAATTTTAGATTGTTTCCATTTTTCACTATGATAAATAACATTGTAGAGAGAAAATATGATACTGCATTTATAATCTTACCAAATAAGAATATTTTTCCATGTAATAGTAACAAAGGCATAGAGAATAAAGTAAATGATGAAAAAACTTAACAGAAACACAGACTGACTCAGTGGCAAAATTAGGGAGAAATTTTGAAAAGATAGACACTCCTCCTTCCTAGGAAGGCAAACACAGTAATATTGGGGAGGAAGCTGCCGCTCATACATGTTACTCTTAAAGTAAGTGATGAAATGACAGTCTCTCAGAGTGATGTGAAAGGTCACGTATGTAAACATTTATTTGTAACATATTTTCCTGGTTTTCTGTGTACAAGTCCAGTACATACTAATGCTGTTGTCACTGTGCCTGATTGTTCCACACCTGTAGTTCTTCATCCATAGAGCAGAGAACAGGCAGTTAGTTGTAGAAGGTGTCCTCCTTCCCTTCCTAATAACCCAATCACTCTGCTTACCCAACGCCCCCCAGCTCGGCCACACTACTTCCTCTACTCCCTGCTGATTTTCTCCAGAGAAAGCTTTAAATGTTCAGATCCATGCATGCAGGCAGAGCAGCAGAAACAAATCAGTTGCCAGGTTCTGAGATAAAAAGACCAAGGTGACCTATCCTGGTCATCACCTTCCTCTTGCCCATTTCTAATGCCTTCCCCTGTCCTAGGATGTGGCCCGAGGTCACCTCTGGTTGAAACCCTTTGTAGGAGGAGCACAATGAACCAAAGAGAAAGCTCAGCTAAGGGCTGATTCCATGACTCTGTCGGATGACAGCCAGGCTGACATGGCAGGACTGCTCCACCACCAAGTCACAGATGGCGGGCACTGAAGCAGGAAGCCACATGTTACGAGGTGTGGGAGATGAGCGGGTGTCCCCAGCACATCTGCCCCTCAGTGTGTGTGCACATCTGCCACCAACTCCCCAGGCCTCTCCCAGGGAGGCCAGTGTGTGTGTGCATTGTGTGTGTGCATTTTGCATGTGTGCGTGTAGACGCACGTTCATGTGTAGACAAGAGCTTCTGTCTACAAGGGCAGAGAAGTGATGATGGGCAGCCTGGACATGAAGAGCAGCTGCTGATAAATGCACCACCAGGCCTCTTCTCTGACTTTCACAAGCAATAAATGTCAACTTTTTCAAAGAGTTTTGGGAGATGAACTTCTGACCCATGTTTATGCAGAGTTGATTCCACTTCCTATCAGAGCTCAGAGGCCTCTTTCTGGGAGACTCCAAGACAAATGACAGACTCAGGACAGTGCCTTCTGGGGGTGTCACTGTGGATACTGGGGGCTGGAATGTGGCTTGGTGATGCAACATTTGCCCAGCATGCAGGATGCCCTGGGTTCCATCCCTAACATCACACACACACACGCACACGCACACACACACACACACACACACACACACACACACACACACATACGCACACATGGTAGGCTGTGGGAGGCAAAAATGAATTTCAATTCTTATATTATTTGATTTATTTATAACAAAGTATATTCCTGTTTCACTTGTGTCAGATGTGCAGCAGTATTTCTGGGCTGATGCAGACCAGGGAAGGTGCCTGGGGAGATGGCACTGCCTCTGCTGCAGGTCTACTGGGATTGGGGCAGCGACCAGGTGTTGGGCTGCACTTCCATCTTTCAGCAGCAAGGTCAATGGCAAGCAGCAACCTCCTGCAGGAATGAGGATGGGGTGCCGGGAACAGGGCCCACTCTGCTGCTTCTGTCACCCCTCACTCCTGCCCCTCCAAGTGGGGCTGTACGGCATCCTCTGTGCTGTGGGAGAAGCAGATCTTGCTGCTGAGCTGACTGCAGTCAACCTTCCTGCCTGTGGCCTGGGAAGCAAGCTCAGGGTCTCGCTCTGAGAGGTGTGGCCTGGGCTGCAGGGGTCTCCTGGGAGCACCAAGGATCCAGGCCAGATACCCTACGGCGTCTGAAAGGGTCGACAGAGCCAGAGACATTGCTCTCTCAGGGAGAAACTACAAATAAGTAGCAGAGCATTAATCCAAGTTTGAAAACAAACAGTCTGCCGCTCTGAGCTGTGGAGTGACAGGTCCCCAGCCACTGCCCCAGCTCGCCTCCCCTCCGCCCTGTACACAGAGCTTGTTTCCCTGCAAGATGGACAGCCCAGCTGACCTTGGAGCTCTTGTTCTCTGACCTATGTCATGTGATCTTTCTCCTTTGGTCCTCTGGGGAAATGTTAACCACCTCCTGCCTGCAGCTAGCACCCCAGGTCCTCACTCCTCCCTGAACAGAGGGGCTGCCTTTACCATGCCATCACAGCTGCTTCCAGTTCTTTGTGCAGCAGAAATAAGGCCCCAAGGAAACAGCAGCGTCCACCGGAGGCAAGTTTATCCCCTGGAAAGGCACATCCCCTGTTGTGTGTAGGCTCAGCCTCTGTGGGGTCTCTTTCCTTTCAAGGGCCCTCATTAATCCTTCACCAGGACTCAATAGGCAGCACCTTGGGGCCCCTGGTGTTTATAGAAGGATATGTGCGCCAGACATTCGTTAGCACTGTCAGTGCCTTTCCGATGATGAACAGCAAGGCTCGGCCCAACGCATCTGGAGCTGATCCCAAATTAACTTTGCTCTGCCCTGCCAAGTGAAATACTAGCTCAGTGAAGGCTGTGTGATAGAGGCCGGATGGGAGAACGGACAGTGGATGGTGCTCTAATTGGAGTGCAGAAACCAAAATAAACACCAGGGTCCCCAGTCAGTCTGGTGACCACCCCAGCCCACCGCAAAGGCTGAACCAGTACAGCGCAGGAAGAGGCGGGGCTGGGTGGGGGTGGGGGTGGAGCTCACTCTCCTGCCCTGGGGGACCCGGAGGTCCGACTGGATCCACCCCTTCTCCAGCCTCTGTTCGCTCGCCCTGCCCCCAGCCGCTGACCCATTAAACCATTGGAATGCTGTGTGCAGTGAGTGCAGGGCTTACACTTATCCACAAGGAAAGAATTCCATTAGGAGAACCGCCCAGGGTCAGGAGAAATCTGGAAGGAAGGGAAAGGAACGGCTGTGCACCGCGTTTGAGACCCAGGGCAGTGGTGTGGAGGGGTCCTTTCCTTTCCTGCCATTTCCAGAAAGACAAGCAGGACACTTGGGACCACAACACTGCTACGTGAGAAAGCCTCTGGATGTGGATTTTAAAATTGCGTCTGGAAGACTGATGTCTAGCTTCCTCTCTCTTCCTTGTTAATTAAATTCAACCCATTTGGCATCGAAGCTCACACTCTTCCTCTGCCCCCTCCAAAACCTCAGCGGGTGGGAGCTGTGGAATCCATCTGACTGGGAGCACCTTCCCTTCTCTTCTTCAGACCTCCTAAAATCTTTGTGTTGTTGACAAAGAAAAGTATAGGGCTAGGCCTCCTTTCAGCACCAAGGACTAAGCTGTAAGCCTCTGTGAGCTGCAGTAGAGGCACTGGAAGGCCCCAGGCACCCCCTGCAGGTTCTTGGACTCTCCTTTATGCCTCCCTCCTTCAGTGCTAAGACATGCGCATTCCACTTCCTGTGTCAGCAGCACAGCTCCCAGCTGGGTGCCTTCTCCTGCAGCCCTGCCAGCCTCTGTGAGCAGGGTCAGGCTGGTTGCTGAGGGTCTCCCCCTCCCTGCCCCCAAGGAAGCAGCACTCAACCCCTGCCACCTCCCCGCGTCCTCCATGTGGGGTCCTGTGGTTGAAGACTGGACAGGCACTCTCCTGGATGCACTCCAGGTTACCTCACAGCCCACGTTTGGCCCTTGGTATGCTTTTATAAGGCAAAGATGAGTCTCAGTTTTGCCCTTGAGTCTTGTTCGCCCATGTTCTTCTCACAGGTAGTCTGTCGCTGCTCAGCTCTAACTACTAATGACGACTCCCTCCTGAATCACCCTGGGCTTTGGCACCGAAAAGTGTTCACTGTGATCAGTAGATGCCACAGGTGGCCGGAAGCTGCTCTGAGAAGCACTTGAGGTTTCCTGGGGACCCCTCTCCAGAGACATAATGTCCACCCTGGTGTGATAGCAGCCTGGGGCACCCATCTTCTGGGGGACAGATTCTACCTGATACTCTGATCACTCCCCTTGGGGCAGGGTCTCCATGGGCTCCTCACCCCTAGGTCCTAGGGACAAGAAGGGCCTAGACTCGTGCCACGTCCAGCAGGGAAAACAGAGCTGTGGGGTTTCTACCCTGCACTGTGCTCTCTACCTGCACCGCTCTCTACCCAGGAGAGAGCGGAGGACAGAGAGGTCACCACACTAGGAAACTTACTCCTCATGTGCAGAACTAATTCTAAACCTGCACAGGCAGAATGCAGGGGACATTGTGTATCTGTGTAAAATGTCCCTGCCCTCTCCACACTTGGGGGCCCAACGAGTCTGAAAAGGCTGGGCACCTCTCAGGGCTGCCTCAGCCCAGGCTCACAGTCTCGGGAAGGAAGAGCAGCCATGGGGAAAGCATATGCGGTCACTGTGCCCATTGCCTCATGCCCTGGCACTGACCCATCCTGCCAGGCCCCACCTTGGCTCTCACCTAAAGAGCCAGGGCTTAGGGTGGAGAGCACCTTGTAGTTCTATATAGGGAGGGAAAAGAGACCAGCATCTTGGGCATTTCAGCCCAGCCAGGTCTATACAGGGAAGTCGGATCAGGCTGTGCACCCTGGGTGGAGGCTGCAGACCCCTGAGACTCAGGCACACAGGCAAGGAAACAGATTTAACCCTATAGCACTAGGGAGCTGTGATATGTCAGGCAGTGGCTTAAGCCCCCAGTGCTCCCAGTGAAGATCTCTTCCTGGAAACCGGATGACAGCTGAAACATAGCTGAGCAGCTTGGAACCAGCAGTTAGACCAGGAAGGTCAGGCACTAGCAGAGAGAAGTGAAACCAGGTCTGTAACGGGCACTATTGGGCTGCAGAGGGATGCAAGGATGCTCAGGCTGCAGACACTCGATACCATTGGACACTTGGTGGGTGTTAGGTCTGTGTTCTGGAGCTTCTAGGTCTGCAGGTCTGGGGCGGAGGCCATGCCCCAGCAGCACACGTGGGTTGTGTGCCCTTCATGGCTAGTCCAGGAGCACTCACATTTGAGGAGCACTGCCTAGAAGCACTGTCTGTCTGCCTGAGCAATGAATGGAGAAGCCCTTGGCCCGCAGGAGAGTTGCTCTAATCACCACACCCCAGCCCAGCCTTGGGGCCCAGCATCCCTGCCACCAACTCTATCCCTCCCTGCTCCGAAGTCCCTGACCCTGCTCACACCAGCCTGCCTTTTCCCTTCCTTGCTCCAAACCAATCTTACCTCTTTTTCTTCCTCCCCTGAGGAAACTCAGTAATTCTACCCTTCGCCCAGCTGTCTTCTCAAGGATGGAGAGAAACCTCCTTGTCCTTGTAGTCTTGCCGCCTAGGTCCTGTAAAGTCCCATCAGACTAACACTGAGGTGTCAGGGCTGTCTTTGGACAGGGCAAGCGACACCTTGATTGCACTGTATTTTCCTGGTTAAGTATTCCTTGTGCGTGGAAAGGCTTTCACCTTAAAGAACTTAGACCCCTTTATTAAACTCTTTTAATTATGATTATAATTATGATTATCTTTTAATTACAATTATAATTACAATTTAATTATTATTATAATTACAATCATATTGAGTTTGGCTCCATGCCATCACCAAACTAAAATTTGAGCACTCTTTTCTAAAAGTATTTTTTTATCTATAATTCTTTTATTACATTGACAATATGGGGAAATCAAAATTCTGGAGAATTCTTGGCTTTAACTATATTCTGTTTCTTATATTTTTTTGCTGTTGATCTTGTGTTTGTGTTTGGTTGTGGTAAATGATACAGTTCCTCTGCTGTAGGATTCGATTATTTTATTTTTAGTGAGATTTTTGCATCTATAATAGATGTTTAAAAATCAATATGTCTGGTGACAATAAATCTCCAGATTCTCCTTGACAATATAAGCAAAGAGACCTTTAACTGTTCTTATCTTTTCTCAATAAAGTGAGTGGGGCTTGGCTTTGGCATGAGTCAGGTCTGTGTCCTTCAGCACTTATTTCTAGGGAGGACAGACACCTTCATGGCACAAGGGTGGTCCTGGTCCTCATTTGAACCTCTGAAAGTGGATCCTGAGATGAGGATTTGGCAGCAGGTGACACATTTGAGGCTTGGCTCCAAGCCTGAGTAGGAAGGGAGCCTGAAGAAAATGAAGGTTGTAATTCACATCCTTTAGTGAAGAAACTGCTGTGGGTTTAGTAGTTGATTTGCCCTGTGGGGATGTCCCAGAGCCTCAGGAGCACTTTCTCCCCACACTGGGAATCCCTTATTGTTTGCGAAATTTAAAAGATGTTGTTTTGCATCAGGCCGTAGTACTGACCAGGCACCATGAGTTACCCAGAGCATCTCACCAAGAGATCCACTTGGGCTCAGACATTGGCCTGGGTGTGTCCCCTACTCAAGCACCAAACTTCATCCCAGACGCACTCCAGCCTCACTTTGGACTCAGTTTTACCTCTGTGGCAATATTGCCAGCTGACACTGGCACCATCTGTCCTCCAATGCACAAGCCCCAAGTGGTTAGTGCTTTTGCTGTGCTGGGTTGTTGGTGAAGCCCGATGCCTGAGGCAGGGCAGGATATGTAGAGGCACTCAGTGATTTTACAGCACAAAGGGAAGAGTGAATAAACCAGCAGCTGTGGCTACAAGAATCACTGTCACAGATGGGACGAGGGAAAGGAGAAAAGAAAGAGACAAAAATGTATGTATGTATATATGAATATACATATGTGCGGGAGGGCTAACATGGTTCTACTATTGTGTTGTATCACTTAATGCTAAGGAATAATCGATGACGGGTTATTTGATCAATCTTGTATGTCTATATGTGTTATCCTGAACACACACTTCGAAGATGTCAATATGCAAAGCAGCAACTATTAGTGGTGTTTTTTTTTTTTTTTGCCTGTTTTGTTTTCTGTCTTTGTTTTTTTTGTTTTTTGTGTTTTTCTGTTGTTGAGAGGATTAACTGTCTGACCAATTTTGCATGTCTGTATATGGGTTCATATATTTACACTTCGAAGATATCAATGGATAAAGCAACAACCACTGTTGAGATCGTGTCACCTTGTCTGTAGATCAGTTGTGATTGTACTATTTTTTAATGCTAATTTGTGTCTGTTTGTTAATATGTTTTTGTGCTTTTATTTTTTTAAATAAAAATAAAGAAAGAAAGAAAAAGAAAGAAAGAAAGAAAGAAAGAAAGAAAGAAAGAAAGAAAGAAAGAAAGAATCACTGTCACCATTGCTCTCGTCTGTGGCCACATCTTTTTCAGCTGAGAGCTTGAGAGATATTAAAAATGCCAGCAAGCCCTACAGGCAAAGCCCCCACTTTCTTGTCACTGCAGCACATAAGACTCTACTTCCACCCAGGAAGGAGGCAAGAAAAGACATCCCAAAGCAGACAGCCCTGGTGGGCAGGCTCAGGCAGCCAGCACCCCAGGCGGTGCATCCAACCCCTCATCCCAGCAAGCTGTCAGGCAGGGAGGGTCCTTCCTGCCCTGGTTGCAGCAGAGTGGGCTTGAACCCCCAGACTGTACCCCCACCACGGGACGGTCAGTGTGCAGAGGTCACTCCAGAGCCACAGGGCTGTGGGGGACCTGCAAGGGCTCTCTTGAGGGCCCCTCTATGTAAGCAAACCTCAGCGAGGCTGAGTGTTCTCAACATTTTCCAAATATCCTGCTTCCAGAAAATGCCTCCGGAGTCTGCTCACACCCAGAAGCTGCCTGTGGCTGGGTGTGACTATGCAGGCCAGCTAGGCTAGGGGTGTCCCACCCCGACAGACTCCCACCATATCCAGATCCACTCAGCCTCCTCTCCACCACTGCCTTCCCAAGGTCTGATCCCTACTAACCAGCATCCTTACCCTGAGGGCCCCAGGGTCCTTTGCTACTGCTAGGTCACCCTTCCCACTAGCCCCGCTGGTCCCAAGTTAAAAGTCACCTCTCTTCCCCTCTGTAAGGTCACAGTGCGGGGATCCCACTGTCCCCACAGCCCTGGGTAACCCTTCTCCTGAGTCATTTCTCCTGTACAGCCCCTCCACTTACACTGCAAGAAAGCACCATGGCCTACACCAGATGAGCAAATCCCCAGTCACTGGGAACTGCCTCAGACCAGGTAAGGCCAGGGACCTCCATCTGTCTTCAGAACCGACAGAGGCTGCAGGCTGCAGAGATGCTCACAGGGGCTGGCAGATGGGGTCTCCATCTTTTTGTGTTTTCTTTATATTTTTGAAATCCCCTTGCTTAGAGAAAATTGTGCTTCTCCTCTGTTTTAAAGTCACATGGAAGGAAAGTTCTAGAATTTAAAGTTTAGGCTGAATTATATTCTGTCCTAATAGCCTGGTCCTTTCTTGGGAAGAGTGACTAACCCGCAAGGAATCTGCCCAGCAGCCTTGTTTATGAAGCCTCTTGCTTTCGGGATAATCAAGTTTCACAATCCTGGAGAAACAAAGGCAGGATTTGTATAAATGGTAGGCGAAACTGCACTCCGTTCTTATAAAGAAAAAGCAGAACTAAACCTCAGAGAGGGTAAGCGACTGACTCGGGCAGCCCAGCCCATTCTGGTCCCACACCTAGGAGGCTAGGACTTTGTGAGTGGAGTGTTACCAGATCCCCAGGTCCCTTTGCAAGGCCCTCTCTCTGGTCTGCTGTGTGCTCCTGTCTACACCATCTGGCTTTTCTGAACTCATCTGAACTGAGGTCAAGACCCACAAATCCTTACAGACCTGGAAAGGACCGTTCTGAGAGACTGTGCCTCCCCACAGAGCCACCAAGACAGGGCGTAACCTTGATTCTCCTGACCCTGGCACTCCAGAAAGTCAGGGTGAGGGTTAGGGTTAGGGTTAGGGTGAGCGTCAGGGTCAGGGTCATGGTCAGGGTCAGGGTTAGGGTCAGTGTTAGTGATAGTGTTAGCAATAGGGCTAGGATTAGCCCTAAGGTTAGAGTTAAGTTTGGGTTATGGTTAGGGTCAGGGTTAGCATCAGGGTCAGGATTAAGGTTAGATTTAGGGATAGGGTCAGGGTCAGGGTCAGGGTCAGGATTAGGGTCAGGTTCAAGGTTAGGGTTAGGGTTAGCATCAGGTTCAGGGTCAGGGTCAGAGCATCAGGATCAGAATCAGAATCAGGATCAGGGTCAGGGTCAACATCAGGGTCAGAGTCAGGGTCAAGGTCAGGGTCAGGGTCAAGGTCAGGGTTAGGAAGGAAGGAACTGTTAACACAGAATAACTCAGCTTCAGCTCCATGGAATCAGGGTCGTAAGCAGAAGCAGACACAGAAGGCTGGGTGCTATAGAGCTGATACCTGGCTGCCAGGCAGTGAGATTGTTGGTGTGGGAATTGGGGTTGGGGGTATATAAGAATTGCATGTGCATACCCACACACACACACACACACACACACACACACACACCACACAGAGAAAACTGAGAAATCCTAAAAAGAGCTAAAACCACTGTGAAGATCAGTTTGGAGATTCCTCAGTAAACTAGGACTAGAGGTCCCATTCAATCCAGCTATTTCCCTTTTGGGTATGTTCCTAGAAAAACTGAAAACGTCATATCACAGCAATATATGTGCACCCATGTTTACAGCTACACAGTTTGTAATAGCTAATTCATGGAAGCAACCCAAATGCCCATCAACTGAGGAATGGATAAAAAAGTGGTGGTATTTTTATACAATGGAGTATTACTCAGCTATAAAGAATAAGGCTTTTATAGGTAAATGGACACAACTAAAGACCATACTCATAAGTGAAATAAATCAGACCCACATGTGTAAACACCATATCATCTCACTAGTGTAAGCACCTGAAAGAGTAAATAAAATCTAGGAGGCACAATAGATATCGTGAAAGGGAGGGAAACTGCTCAACAGTAAAGAACAACCTAGGATAAAGAAAAAGAGAAAACAAAGAAGGGAAAAAATATGTATATATGTATACACAGGATAGCTAACACAGTTGTACTACTGATTTTTATTGCTTTATTGAAAGGAACAGTCAATGTTTGTTTGATCAATCTTACATGCCTATATTTTTTTATCTGAGTAACCACTTTGAAGATATCAATATGTAATACAATGATTTTTAATTTCTTATCACCTTGTCTGAAATTCTGTATTGCTTGTATTGTTTTGTGTTATTTTCTGAATGTATGTGTGTTTGTTAATACATTTTCATTCTTTTGTTTTTTTTATTTTTTGGAAGGTACAGTGGGCTTTATGGCTGGTGTGCAATGAGCCAGGGCTCCGTAGGCCTCTCCCTTTCTCCAGAGGGCCTGGGATGGAAGCTATGAGGGGAGATTCTCAGTGTTGGGACTGAGTAGGGCAGTGACTTCTACAGGGAGGCCTCTCCCTCTGATCGCACCAGGCTGTTGGGGGCCACCACTTCCTCCTTGGAGGCCACGCGAACCATGAGGCCCACCACCCTGTTGCTGTAGCCAAACTCACTGTTATACCAGGAAATCAGCTTGACAAAGTGGTCACTGAGGGCTATGCCAGCCCCAGTGGCAAAGGTGAAAGAGCGGTGTTACTGTTGAAGTCACAGGACACAACCTGGTCCTCGATGTAGCCCAGCATCTGATATCTGCTTTACCACCCTCTTGATGTCATCATATTTGGCTGCTTTCTCCAGGTGACAGGGCAGATCCACCACTGACATGTCGGAAGTGGGCACATGGAAGGCCGTGCCCATGAGTTTCCCATTCAGCTCTGGGATGACCTTGCCTGTAGCCTTGGCAGCGCCAGTGGATGTGGGGATGATGTTCTAGGCAGCCCTGTGGCTGTCACATCACAGCTTCCCAGAGGGGCCATCCACAGTCTTCTGGGAGGCAGTGATGGCATGTCATCATGTGGTCATGAGTCCCTCCACGATGCCAAAGTTGTCATGCATGACCTTGGCCAGTGGGGCTAAGCAGTTGGTGCAGGAAGCATTGTTCACAATCTTGAGGGAGTTGTCATACTTCTCGTGATTCACACCCCTCACAAACATGGGGGCATCAGCAGAAGGGACAGAGATGATGACCCTCTGGGCACCACCCTTAAAGTGAGTCTTGGCCTTCTCCATGGTGGTAAAGACACCAGTGGACTCCACCCGTATTCAACACTAGCATTGCCCCACTTGATGTTGGCGGGATCTCACTCTTGGAAGATGGTGATGGTCTTTCCATTGATGACAAACCTCCCGTTCTCAGCCTTGATGGTGCCATGGAACTTGCTGTGGGTAGAATCATACTGGAACATGTAGACCATGTAGTTGAGGTCAATGAAGGGTCACAGGTGGCCACAACATTCACGTTGCCAGAGTGAAAAGCAGCCCTGGTAACCAGGCATCAATACGGCCAAATCATTCATTCTGACCTTCACCATCATGTCTGGGTCATGGCTGGTGCTGCACAGAAAGAGCAGCTGTCAGCAGGTGCACAGGAGCTGAGAGCCTTGTTCTTTTATCTTTAAGATAAAAAAAAAGAAATCCTAAAAAGACCCATGCATCACGTCTTTGTCCTAACTTTGATGTTATCCCCTTTGGCAGGACACTGCCCCAGCCCAGCCTACCCCATGCCTCCCCACAGTGGTGCAGCCTCGTTTGCCTCACTCAGGCTCTGCTCTAGACTGTGGGTTCTGGAGCCAATGGCTCCAGGGATCCCATGGAGAGCTTGGCTTGCCACTAGAGGTTTGTGGTTAAGTGGTCACAGGCAGAGCCTGGGCATTTGAAGGTTTAAGAGCTCTGCAGTGATTTCTATCCATTCCAAAAGTGCTGACCTGCAACTCTTGGATCCATCTGTCCTCTCTTCCTAGATCCAAGGCAGAGTCCCACAGGTAGCTGTTGATAAGCACACATCTACCCAGTGAGACAGGAAGGAAATTCGTTACTAACTCCCTGGAAACCGCAGGTCCTACACCCTGTGGACCTGTCTGGTGGGTGCACAGGATCAGGTGAGCAGCACCTGACCTGTGGATATGGCAGAGTCCTCTGGGAATGAAGCCCCACTCCCTTTTCTCTGTGCTGTACCCTGTGGATCCTGTGCCCAGGCAGATGTTCCCATGCTGAGCTGGTGCACAGCACCTGTTTTAGGGCCCTGAAGCATAGAGCAATAAGCCTGCAGAGCTCAGGTTGGCAAACCTAGACTTTTCCCCTAAATTATGAGCCAGGACGCCAGATTTGGTGATTTACAAAGGAATCTGTGCTCTTCAAATGTCAGAAATTCTGCCCAGGACTCTGCTGCTGTAATGCTGCCCATGTACGTGATGCGCTCAGAGCAAATGCCCTGGTATTAGGAACAGTCAAGGCACAGGGGATGGAGAAGCAAACCCTGCCCTGTCTGATGTTCCCTGAGTAGACATTCTTGTGTCCCAGCTCCTGAAGGAAACATGCCCAAGACTCACATAGGAAAGCCAAGTTACCTCCAACCCTTGACGTGAGCTGAAAAACGTTTTCTGGATAGTATGGCTGGGCACCCAGAATCAGGATTTTAGGCTTTGGAAATGTCACCTGGCTCAGGGACCTCATTCTGCATCTGGGGCTACTTAGGCATGAATACTGAGGCCTAAATGTTCAAGGTTCTGGGTAAATGTCCCATTCCTGGCAGGAGCAGGGCTACAATGCACAATGATTGGGATGGCATTTAGAAAGCACTTTCCAGCACCCAGTGTTTTGCAACAAGTAAGTAGCCAACAATTGTTTATCCATGCATTTAAAATTATCTTTGGAACACCTACTATAAATCAGATATAGCAAAAGCAGTCGAGAGTCCAAGATGCGGACCAGAATCTCATCCTCAGGAGAAGAAAAGAAACGGAAAACAAAGCAGGGCTGGACGTGTAACAGCGACAGGTCAGGGGCCCAAGGTGAGGCGATGGCTCGGCACTGCATCAGGGAAGGGCGGCTGAGGGAACTGGAGCAGCGGGCTGATGGGACACCAGGAGCTGGGGAAAGTGAGGCTGCCGGAAGGGACTCTTCTGGGAAGCAGTCAGGATCGGATACTGGGAGGGGTTCATCCTTTCTCAGTTTTGACATGGAGAAACACTTCTAACTGGGTAAAATTCAAAATCCGGGAGGAGTCAGCAGCAAGGTTAATGGATCTGATCACGTAAAACTTTCCCAGAATAGTAAGTAGCACCATGAATGGTAAAAAGACAAAAGCTAAACTGTGAAAAACAACTTATGCTTCAAAGGCTTTCTGGCTTTAATATAGGAAGAGCTTCTAAAACAGAAGAAAGGGCTTGTGGGGCAAAGATACAAACAGGTCAGTTCACAGGAAAACAATCCATGCAGCTTTTCAATCCTACTCAGAAGAGAGAAGCAAGAATGAAGGCCCTCCTGAGAGGAGCAAAGCTTCTGAACAGATGAAGGCCTTCCTGTCTGCAGAGAGAGAGAAGCTGGCCACGGTCCCCAGTACTCTAAGCTGCAAGTGGGTCCTTCCTGTCACCCAAGTCCATGTAGTAAGTCCAGACCCTGAGTGGGATGTGAGGAGGAAGTGGGCCCATGGTGATGCATCAGCAGGGCATGAAGATGGAGGCCCCAGGGGCCTAGTGTCCCTACACAACAGCCTGCTTCCTGTCCCTCCTTGAAGGAAGCAGAGGGTGCGCCCTCACCAGGAATGAACTTGCCTGCACCTTGACCTTGGCCTCACCTCTAGAATGCAAGACTACGACGCATAAACTCCTGTGGCTTAAACACCTTTGTCCTCTTGGGAAGACTGAGCTGCAGTGTGAGACTGTAAAGTGTCACACACCCTGCAGAGGTTGACTTGGGGATAATGAGCACAATGCATGTGTGTTTATCACACCTCGGGGGATCTACTCCTGTGGTTCACAGCAGCAGAGACAAAAACACCTGTACAGAGGTATCTATCATGGTCCTATTTGTAATAGGAAAGATCAGACATAACTCAAAAGTTTAGAAATATCAAAGCCGTTTAAAAAGTGAGTAGACATCCTCACAATAGAATGTATTCTGTGTAACTATGTAACTATTCTCTATGTAACTATAAAAAATGAGAAACCTCTATACACACTACTATGTGGTTGAGTTGCAGTATTTATCAGTGGGCTAAAAAAAGTAGAGTGTATTACTTTGTCACTTCTCTAAGCACAGCCATGATATGAACATACATATATGAACACACATGCACACTCACCCACATTAGAATTAAGAACAAACAAAAGGATAAACTATAATTATGGTTGAATTGTCGCCTTTGGGAAAGGAAAGGAAGGATGGGGCAAGGTTAGATGCTATAGTTCTCTAAATATACCTTGTTTCACAGGTTTTTAACTCTATAAGTATTTTGCAGACTACAGCAAAGTTAAATGCAAAGAAGCTGCCTGAAAACCTAAAGCAAAATGAAGTGGATTTCCTGAAATGGATACACAGATGACGGCACAAACACAACAGTGCCAAGAAACCTGAAATCAGCCACGTGGCCACATCCCTGGCAGTCCTAACTAAAGAACAACAGGACAAAAACCATGTACAGTTCTTACACTGTGAACACTGTGGTATCTGTCAAGTGATTACTGCCATTAGCCTCATTCAGGACTCAAGATGTGTGGTCACTTCTGCTTAAGTCATGGTGCCATTGCTTTGGATTTGAATTGGAAGTTCAGGATAAACAGGCAAACTTTAAATGTTATTATGCATTTAACAACCACTGCACAACATGCGAGTCAGTTTGGAAGCTGGCAGCTCGACCATTGGCCTCCAACCCCCTTGTTGTGGCCATGAGCAGGTCTGCAACACTGTGGAGCCACTGACTGCAGGGGCTCTTGTGTTTAGACTGGGCACTGCCCTTTGGACTTGGGTTCAGAGTGGATAGTGACATCCCGCAGCCTCCCACTTGAACTTCTCTGCTTCTCCTCTGTGTCTGTCACACTTTCTCTATAATACCTACCTATACAGAAAGCTTAGAACAAGGAGACAAAAGTAGCAAATTCAAGGCTTAATATTTTTGGTTGGAAAGTGCCAATTTTAGGTCTTTCATAAAATATTCTACTGATTTTGAAAGATATGTTTAAAATGAAAGTATATTACTTTTTAATAATTAATTGCTTGAATACTAAAGAATAAAATCAAACCAGTGTGGTGGTATATACTTGTAATCTCAGCACTCTGCGAGGCTTAGGCAGGAGGATTTTAAGTTCCAGCTCAGCTTGAGCACCTTAGTGATTTATTGAGAACCTATCTCAAAATAAATAATAAAGTAAGAGGCTGTGGACATAACTCAGTGACAAGGTCCTGGGTTCAAAATTCTATTCCTGCAAAGAAAAGAAAGAAAGCAGTAAAAAAGATCATGAGTTTCACCAATAATCACATGATTATTGCCAAAAATAATTTTTCACAGAAAAGAAGGTGTTAAAACTGGATCCACTGTGGTGGGGTTGGGGGCATTAAACAGTCCTGAAGGACTGTTACCAAGTCTCCTCTCCACTGACTGAAGTGGTCTACTCACCTGGCCCTGCCCATCCCACTGTCTTCTGGTCCTTCCTCCACATCCCTCCAGGATGTTCCTGAAAATCTAATCCTCTCTTCCCCTTTCCACAACTGACTTCTGGAAATCTGTCCCACTGTCCTTTGTAGAAGAGAGTGCAGAGCACAGGGGCTGAGTGGGACATTCAGGGAACCACAAGGTCTGACAAGGCTCAGCACAAACTATGAGAGGCAGGCAGGAAAATGAGTTAGGGAAGGAAGGACGGGGATTCTGACCTCAGACAGCTCAAGGCAGCATATCCACTCTAGAAGGAACGAGTCCCAAGCTGGTGCCTGCACCAGGCTATATTTCACACTCATTCTCAGAGGTAATCATGTCATGTAATCCACATGCAGCAAGGTGCCAAGGACCATGGGAAATCCAAGCCTGAGACAGAGGATGGGTGGAGATTGCCTGGACCAATGTCTTCCCTGGGACCCTGATGTGGACATGGGCCGGTCAGGTGACAGGATTGTTGGACAACACCAAGGGAATGCTGCCTGAGTTTGCATTCCAACATTCCACAATTACCCAATGTTATACCGGGCAAGGGACCCACTCTCTCTGGGCACCAGTCTTCCAGGTCCTATAGGAAAAATCTGGACCACATATAAAGGAGATCAAACTGCACAGTGAATGTTAAATTAGAAGATTTATGACAGTAAAAGACGTGTTACTGTGAACTGCCTCAAAATCCTTCCCCTTGCTTTGTACACATTCATCCTATTATTCCTGTCCCTTTCTGGGGCAGCTCTGGAATGCTCTTTCCTGAGCGTCTTTATGAGGTGTGACAAAAAATATGGTGGATGTTGCTGCCCTGTGCAGTCTAACAGAAATGCAGGCTCATAAAGACATGACTGTGGGTCCTGATCCACCTTATTCACTGGATCTGGCATCACGAGACTTCCAGCTCTTCTTCAGTCAAAATGACCATGAAAGGGAAACTTTTTGAATCAGTTCAAAACATCAAGACAACCATAACAACACAACTGAAGACACTCAGGAATGAGGACTTGCAGAGCTGCTTCAGAAAGTGCCGAGAAAGACAGGATGAGTGTGTCAGAAGTGAGGGGGAGGATCTTGAGGGCGATTCATCAAAATGTGCCCGTTACTCTAATACATGTTTTGAAACTTAAACAGTCGCCGTATTTTTCAGTCACACATTCTGTAACTCCTGATTCTGATATCAAGCCCAGCATGCACGTTGCCCACCCATCCAGCCACACAGATGCTCACAGCTCCCCATCCACCAAGTACATTCAGCCCCAGACCCTGCCCAGCCAAAGTCTTGCTGTCTTGTGCTCTATCACTCTCATGACTGGCCAGTACTGTGGATATTCCCAAGGATCAGTGACCCTTGAGGGGATAGACTTTCCTGCCCTTGGCTGTACCAGTGGTGACCAAGAGACCATATGACAGGCACTGGGCACGCTCAGTACACAGCTGGGTGAGTCCAACGATGTAGCATATACTAGGATATCTTGTATGTAAGACACGATCAACATTCGATGTGGGCACTCCGAAAATAGCTGTCTTTGATATTCTGAAGGACTCTCGTGGTTTAAATATGACATCTCAGCTTCCTGTGTCCAATGTGCCTTTCAGCTTCTCTCCAGGTGGTAGTGAGGTTCCCATCCTGAGTAAGTCATCAGAAGCTGGAGGAGCAAGGACCTGCAGAGCCCCAGGTGGCCAGGCAGAGGAGTAAAAGTGGCTAGGTCCTCAGCACTGTTGTCCTCCCTGCAGCAGCTAGGGTGCAAGGTCAGGCTCCCAAGCAGTAGCTCCCAGCTGCCACAAAGGCCTGGTGCAATGAGGGCCCTTGCTGGTCCTGTGAATCCAGGGCTGGCTGGCGACTGGCTGGCTGCTGCTGGCTCTATGTCTGCCCACAGATCCTAGAGAGCTCTCCTTCTAGGGTCCCTTCACCAGGAGCTGTGTCCACTAGGTACTGATGTTGAAGGTGCAAGGCAGAAAGCCTGGGAATTTGTCAGGGAGCATCAGAGGCGGTGTGTTAAGGGAAAATTCTGTACCCTTGGGGCAGATGCTGAGGACCAAGCTTGGCTGCTGACACTGCCTTGCCCTGCTCTGTGCCCACCATGCACCCAGGCTCCTCACACCACTTAGGGACTGGCCCCTACAGACCCTCGCATGTGGGCACCCTGGCTCCTCCTGTGCTGGTCCACAGAGCAGCAGGATTACTATAGGGGGAGGGGATGTCCTTAGAAAACAGTGTCAGGTGAGGGTGGGACTGGCGAGAGACCAGTGAGTCCTTGCTGGTCACATGGAGAGCCCACTGCGGTCAGGAACACAGGTTAGACACCACATGACCAGCCAGAAGAATTTGAGTCAGGCTGAAATTTTAATCACAGAGAACGTTGAGTCTTGTGGGTGTCTACAGTGTCCCATGCACCTGGCTCCTTCCCTGGGACTGGCCTTTCCCCTCCAGAGGTGCCCCTACTTCTAAGGGGTCCTGAGATACTGAGGGACCCAGCTGAATACCTGTCAACCCCTGAGTGACACCTACTCTGACACCTGTGCTGTCGGCTTCCCTCATGGTGCTGGGGAGAAGGGGAAACCTAAGGTGTCTTGAGGGGAACAGGGTGTCTCCAACCAGCCCTTCTGGTGGCACAAGGGACTCAGGGCTGAGCCTCACAGGTGGTGACAAGCACTGGGCTGTGGCAGATGCAGTGGCTGGGTTTCTCTTGGGCATAAGGTTTGTGCCACCTAACTGTTGTCATCAGCACAGAAGGTGCAGCCCTGGGGGCTGATGCCCTGCACCCCACCAGGCCATGGGGTCCTCCCACAGAGTGCTCAGCCTGGGCCACTGTGTCTGAGGAAATGCTGGTCACAGAGGGCCCAGAAACTGGCTCTGGCTCCTCAAAGATGATGACACAAGACCTGGGTCTCATCAGGCCTGCTCAGTAGACTTGGCTCACGCTGGACCTCATTTTCATCCCTTTTTGTGGCTGTGACAGAACACTAGACCCTTGGTCACTGCCAGGGGACAGAAGTTGCTCCAGGTTTAGATTCTGGAGATAGAACGGGCTGAACATGGAGTCCACACCTGCTGGCCTCCTGATGAGGGCCTGGTGCTGCCCCGTGGCAGAAGGCAGAGGGATAAGAGGAAAAGGTAAAGTGAGGTGGATCCCTGTGATGCTCACAATTTCCCTCCAGGAAGGCCCTGTTCCTTCAGGAGTGGCCACTGTGACTGGGACCCTCCAGAACTGCCACCAGCAGAGGGTGGCAGCCACACTCCCTCTCTCCTGGACCTGATGAGTCACCAGTGCTCATGTCTAAAGTCACACAAGATACCACGTATGTGGAAAAGCACAAACCTCACCCACCAGGAGGCCGTCCTGGAGCCACCCAGGACAGCCCACCACACATCCTCTGCCCCATCAGAACAGGGACCTGTGAAAAGCGAGGTTAAGCAGGTCACAGTGGGTGCTGATACCTGAGGACCAGGCACTGCAGATGGACCCACCCAGCCACTGCCCTGGTCACGTGCCACCCATCAGGGCCACCATCTATGGTACGGGGAGGAGGGTACTCAGTCAGCACTCCTAAAGGAGGAAAGTATCAGGTTGTTCCTGTTGCTCCCTCCTCAACAACAACCACCACAAAAATAACTCACTTGGCAGGAGAGGAACGAAGGAGGAGATGAACTCATAAAATGACTGCTCTGAGTCCGGATCTCACCAGCCATCTGCAGGGTGTTTGAAGGGTGGAGCCGAGGGCTGGTGCCAAACTCATGCTGCGTGGGCTTCATTTTAACATGTGAAAAGTGAAGAGCCCATCTGAGCAGCAGAAACAATCACAGATTGTTCTAATTGAGACCAACCTTTTGCCCATTTATTCCTCCCCAATTTGCTGAAACCATCATGTTTATTATTTCCCCACTTGAAAATGACATCTGGTGCACAATCACTATGCAGTCAGTGTTTAATGGAGAATGGATCCTGGGTAAATCTGAATCCTGCTTGGAGTGGCTTGATCTTATCTCCAGGAATAGTGATCTTTCACCAGCTTTGTCTGCTTCGCAGAGAGTGGGCAGGGAAAGTCCCATGGTGAGTCCTTGCTGCAGCTGGAGAAAAGACTGAGAACCTAGTTCCCATCCCTCTACTTCCCACATGGCTCCCTCGATCCCATCCTGCCCTTTCTCAGAGCTTCACCCACACGACTCTGGCTCCTTGGAAATGGGGGTGGGTGGCACAGGAGTGGTCTGCAGTGCTTGGTCACCAGTAGGCCAGAAGCTGTCTCAGGGATGGTGCCTCTTGGGAAACTGCTGTCACAACTCAGGGCTGTGACATGAGCACGGAAGACATCCTGAAATAAAGGGAGTAGGCCAAGAATCCCACCCTACAGACAGCACTGCCTGGAGTGAGTGACTGCGGCGACTTACTCAGGACATTAGTCTCAGGGAAGTTCCTGGATGTCAGGACAAGGATGGATGCTGATGCCCAGGACCCCACTCACCTCAGGAAAGTAAACTGATTATAATAATAAACATGGCCTTCCCAAATGCTTTCATAGATATTGTTTCACTCGATCCTTGAAACATCTTGAGAGGTAGGCAGTACCGTGTCTTTTTTAGATAGAAGGCAAAAAATGAGAGAAAAAGCATGCATTTCTTCATCAAGCAAATCAGACCTTGCACCCATACTGTGCCCTTTATGTACTTAGCCTCTCTCCATCTTTCCAAAGCACTGTCTGTAAACCAGTTTCAATAATGACCTCACTGGGTTGTTGGGAAATAAGCAGCGAACACAGTGCTCAGACCTTAATGAGCACACACACGATGACAGCTATTAGATAAAAGAGATGAAAACCTGACGTTCATAGGGCTCCCTTAACTTAGTTTAGACTACACCAAAAATAGGTTGTTGGTGCAAGTAGTATTTTTATTAAGGCCAAAGTCCACACATTCTCATGTCAGTCACAAGTACACAAAGGTGCCATGCAGAGGAAGCCAGTGGTGTGGTTTGGCAACCCATCCCGAAGGCTATAAGCACCTGAGAATACGTGGGCGTCCGGTCAGACTGCCCACAATGACACTATTGACAGGAGGAGGAGACTGGTGTGAATACCTGTGGCTGCAGTTAACACCTGAGGCCAGGACTCTCACTCAGCAGCACACTGGAGTCAGCACAATCCACCATTTCAACATATTAGAGCAGAGAAACTATGTAACCACATCCATTTACGCAAAAGATTATGCAAAAATATCTAACACCTGTTCATACAAAAATTCACACAAAAAAACTAGGAATACAGCAGAATTTCCTTAGGGTGATAAAGGTGATCTACAAAACCTTTGCAGCCAGCATTTCACTGAGGGTAAGACTGACTCCTCTCCCTCTCGCCATAAAGATAAGACAAGCAGGTTCTACCAGCTACTCTATACAGCACAGTGCTGGGTATTCTAGCCGGGGAATAAGGCAAACAAAGGAAGTAAAAGAAATACAGATCAGAAAAGAGTAAGAACTCTCCCTATTTTCATATGGTGTGATTATCTACAGAAAGAACCAACCTATCAGAAAACTTCTAAAACTAATTAGTTTAGCAAGGTTACGGGACACAAGGTAAACACAAAAATGAGCCGTGTTTCTACATTCTAGCAACTCACACATGGAAACCAAAATGAAAACTACACTACCATTTATAAGCTAAGCATAAAGACAACAAAATATATAAAATGTATGTATGCTGGAAACTACAAAACTAATGAAACAGAGCAGAGAAGGTCTAAGCAAATAGCCTCATGGATGCCCTTGGTTGGAAAGTCCTATTCATAAAAATGTCAGTTCCCCACATCTGCTGTATGGGTCTAACATCATTCCTATTAAAACCACAAGAACTTCAGATGCAAGGAAAGCTGTTCTGCAGGTTGGGAAGGTAACAGAACTATAAGAGAGGAAGTAATTTTGAAAAAGAACAGCATGAAAGGAACCTGTCTACTTTTAAGGTTTTGATAGCTAATACTGGGTGAGATTTTACAGGATTGGCAGGGACCGGTGAAGCAGAGCAGGCGGGCCACAGATGCACCCGCAGATACACACAAGGGACTCTAGAGGAAGACAGAGAAGTTACTCAGGACAGAAAGTACCAAAGGACTTGTTAGTATCCATGTACAGCAAATAGTACTGGAGCAAAAGAAACAACGAAGTCTGAACCTAACCGTCATACCTTACACAAAGTGAACTGGAAATGGACCATAGACTTAGATGTCAAATGTCAAGAGATGGGGGAAGGGGGTAAAAAAAGAAATTAAAATGTGTTATATAGATTTACCAGTTCCACACAAGGAATGTAATCATTATATACTACAAACATGGACCAGGAAAGAAAAAAGACTTTGTTCTCAGATGATTTTCAAGAATTTTTTAAAGTTATACAACTCTGATATCATTGTTGGCCTCCAGCTATCTCGTACATGTATACAAATGTATTTTAACATAAATCCCATAAACAAACATTGAAAGGCAGCAATACAAGTGGAAATAGGTCATACATTAGGAGAGAAGTTAATTCTTCCATTAAAATGAACAATTTCACTCCCCTCACTTACTAGTTAAGTATATTAAGAAGACTGTAAGATCTGCCAAATGATAAAAAGACTATAAAAGATATAAAATACACATACTAAAAATCTATCATACTTTTTTAATATAATACAATTACCAATGATTGGATATTGGACAAAAAAGTAATATTCTCAAAGTGCTTAAAGACCAGTGGGGAGTTCAGCAGGTAGATCTGGGTAAAAATGCATATTTGAAGGGAAAAAAATGTGAGCGTCTTAAAATACCACCCACCACCTTTCCATCCTCTCCATATTCCTAAGATAGAGATGAGCAGTAAAAAATGTTTGAGCACCTTCCAGCCACCCCAAGACAAAAGTATAGATTTGACTACCATGGTCACATTTGACTTCACTATGATCTAAAAAATAAATGTCAGTCAGGAGGATTAAAAAATGGTAAACTGAAAAAAATAAAGAAAAAAAAGTAAATTGCCGTGCATGGAATTGCATTCCTGTAATCCCAGCACAAGGGAAGCTGAAGCAGGAGGATTACTGCAAGTTCAAGAGCAGCCTGCACTACATAGTGAATTCAGGACTGGACTTTACTACATAGGGAGACCCTGTCTCAAAAAAACGAAACAAAACAAAAAATTTAAACTATAAAACTTTCCAAAAAGTATTGGGGAAAAATTTCTAGAATCTAGTAACGGGTGAAGAACTGACATCAAAAGCACAGCTTAGGAAATAGAAATTAGTGAGTGGGACTTGGTGAAACAGGAAGCCCTTGCTCTCTGAATGACTCGGCTTGGAGTATGGAAAATGAGCACGAGAAGCACAAACCCAAGTCAGCACTTGGAAAGCTCAGCAGGAGGAGGAAACACTGATTTAAGAAGAAAATGGGCAGAAGACAGGAGTATTTAATTACACAGGATAAGTGGACAGAAGAATAAGAGGAAAGGAACACACCATCATTCTCTATTAAAGACGGGCAAATCATGACCACGGTTAGCATTGTGACAAGCCATTGGCATGGCAAGCAAAGCACAACGACAATACCAAATGCTTGTGAGGATGCAGAGAGCTGGGGTGTCAGACATCACTTGTGGGGATGGTAAATGGAGAGACCACTCTGGAAAGCAGTCTCGCAGCTTCTTAGGAAATTAGACATGCACTTTGCTATACAACTCACAAGCTGTACCCTTAATGCTTATCCCAGACAAATGGAGGTTCTCATGGATGCAAAACCTGAGCATGGAGTTTTCCACAGCACTTTTGGTCGGGACAGCACCTGGAGCAGCACAAGTGAAGCAACACAGAGGTACACCCACACCATAGGACACTGCTACCCAAATAAAAGCAAACACCTAGTCACGGGTGCAACAGTTGGGGATGATACCAGTTTGGGAGTCATTGTTCTGAGACCATGCTTAAGTGCTGCAAGATAAGGCAAATGAACAATTTTATTGAAGTTACCAAATTTTAGCCTGAGAATAAAGATACAAAAGTATAATTAGCAAAGTTAAATGAAAATTCTGTAGTCTCCAAACTGCTGATTCTAGACAGGATCACAAAGCCTCTTCTCTGACACCCCAGAACAAAATATCTTGCAAATAATCCAGCATGTGTCTGGTCCAGTCTCAGGGCAGCATGTCTATGCACCCCTAGTTCTGACTGCTGCCCTGGGCAGAGCTGCCATCAGGTCCGGGAAAGCTCACCCAGGCCAGAGGGAGCAGAGGTCCACTGGAGACCCTCTCTTGCGCCCCAGGGCTGCCTGGGTCACCTGCTCTAACCAATGGAAGGTGACAGTGACATTGCGTCTACTTTCTCTGGAGCTGCTCCTCTCCTCTTGGAACCTGGCCACCAGGCCACCATGCAACCTGGCCCCCATGAGGACTGAGGGTCCCCTTTTGTGTTCCCAGATCTCAGACAGCTTTAGTTGTCCCCAGATCCACTTGCCTTGAGCCTATAATTCAGGAACATCCCCAGCAAAATGACTCAAGCTCTCTGCTTCTCCCTCTGCCTTCCCAGGGATCCTGCTGGGAGGCCATGGTCAGGGCCAGGTGGGGTAAGGAGAGGTGGCTCATATCCACCGGGAAGCCACAAGAGTTGGCTAGTGATGACAGTCTTTATAGAGCCATCCCTCTAAGGATACCAGAGCCTGTGATTGGTCCTCCCAAGACCCCACACAAAGCCTTGCCCCCAGAGTCCATCCACTTCTCCCTAAACCAATCCCACAATCATCACAGCCAAGGGACATACAGCAGGATTCTCAGGGCCCCAGCATATGACACCCTGACTGAATCTGAGGAGTCATCCAAGCTGCTCACCCCACACCTGAGCCATTATTAGTGCCACGCAGACCACTGCAATGGCACACATGCTGTCATCATCACCTAGCAGTGCAGAGCAGCGACTGCCTCCTCTGGGCAGTTCCAGCCCAACGATGCTGAGCTTGCAAACCCACATGGCATCTACTCTGCCCTGCACACGTGTGACTGTGTGGGCCAAACACCCTGAGAAGCCTGAAGAACTTCATCAAAAACCATGTTTTTTCTAAATATCCAGATGTTTGGCTTTGCTAGCAAACCATCTAGCATTTCCACAGCTTTCCCTTCAGGTCTCAGCATGTGTTGGGAAGGCTGTGTAGCTAAGCCCAGAAGCTTAGCCCAGAAAATGAGCAGTAAACAGCTTGAGGTTTCAGGCCACACCTTTGTCTCCAGGCCTCTGGCAAGGCTGCCAGGAGAGCATACACACAAGTGTGGCTGTCCCCAGGGTCAGAGCCATCAGCCCCAGATACGAGGGTGAGCACCTGGAGCAGCACAACCTTGTCCTCAGGTGACTTTTGACATTCTCCAGCATCCTGCATGGGGGACTTACAGTCAACTCAACTTGCAGGAACTCTCAGTCAAGTTCCTCCCATCTAATGCAACTCCTCTACTGTAACCTATGGATCAGCAGATTATAGTAACTTTAAGAAGCTGTACACCAAGGAACTCTTCCTGAAGTGCTTCCAGATGGTGTCAGATACAGATTTAACCCTTAAAGATTTCTGGAAGGAACATTACACCGTCCTTTCTTGTGTGTGATTAATTGAGAAATCCTAGGCCAATGTCTCTCTAAGGACATTGAGATCTGCCTAGAAGAAAGATCTGCCTAAAATTACACAGGAGAGAGACTTTGAAGGCTGTGTAGGGGAATCTGAGCCTTCAATTTACTCTTTAGTTGATAACATTATCAGTAGAGCAGAGTCCATAGGCTTGCAGGTGGACAGTGGTGATGTTGAGGAACTGGTAGATGAGCACTCAGAGGAACTGTCTACAGAGCAACTTCTGGCTGAGCAATAGAGAAGGGCAGTGGAGGAGCTTTCTGAAGAGGAGGAGGAGTATTGACAATCAGTGTAGCAAAAGTTTGGCTTCAGAAAGAAAGATAATCCTGAAAAAATGGACAGAGCTGCAAACATTCGTAGAGAGGACCCACCCAGACAGAGAAAAAGCCAGCTGTTGCATTCACTACTTGCTTACAGACAATGTCATGTCATACTACAAAGCAATGTTAAAAGAAAGACAAACAGCTGACACTAGACAATTTTTAGTTCTGAAAAAGTTGAGACCTAGTGAACCAGAATCAGACCCTAGTGGACTACAGACTTCCAGTGATAGAAAGGAAACAAGAGACCCAGAATCCTGATGTTCTTATGGAAGGGGACTCTCCTTCCAAACAATAACAATCTTCCATTTCATCTTCCCTTCTTGCAAGCCAAAGACGTACAGTGTGAAATTGTTCCTGGTAAACTAGCACATTTTATAACATTTTGGTGAATACACTAGGAAAATTATTGCTGTTTCTGGTAAATTAAGCACATTATACAGCACTTTTTATCATAAAAAGATTAAGGAATGCTTTGGGAGGTTCAGAACACATTATGGGTATTTAAATTATTTCTTATGGGGAAAATAGTCTTAACTTACCACCAACTTGAGTTACACGGAGCCCTCATGACCAAATTGAGTTTGTAAGTCAAGGGTTCACTGTAGAAGGATACGTGTTGAGAAGGAATAAACACTGCCTCTGTCAGGTGACTTAATGGCTTAACTCTTTGTATGAAACATTCCTAAGAATCTGCCCAGAAAAACTCCCAGAACTAATCAGTGAGTCCAGCAAAGTTGCAGGATGAAAAATAAATATACAAAAATCAGTTATGCTTCTATACCTTAGAAATAAAAAGTCTGAAAGTCTAAAGTAAGGACATAGTTTCATTTGCAATAGCATCAAAAAAAATAAACAGTTCTACTTAGGAATAAATTCAACCAAACATAGGAAACACTAGTAAAACTACAAAACCTGCTGAAAGAAATTAGAGACCTAAATAAATATAAATATATCCCGAGTTCATGGATTAGAGGACTTAATATTATATATGACACTATTGACTGAATTAATTTATAGATTAAATGCAACTCTATCAAATTATTAGCTGGAATTTAAAGAATTTTTGCAAATGTAAACATACTCATACTAAAATTCATGTACACTTACAAGGAACCCATTATAGCCAAAATGATCCCAAAAAATAGCAAAGATGGTCTGGGGATATAGCTCAGTGGAATAAGTGCCTGCCTGGCAAGCACAAGGTCCTGAGTTTGATCTCCAGTATTGAAAAAAAAAAAATAGCAAAGATGGAAAACTCACTTCCCTGTTCCTAAATTTACTACAAAGATACAGTAAGCAAAACAATATGGCAATGGCATGTGGATGGACATAGGGCCCATGGAATGGAGCTGAGAGCCCTTCACTTTTGCTGTCAGTGTACCAGGGTGCCAAGACAATTCAATTGGGAAAGAGCAGTCTTCCATGAAAGAGTGCTGGGGAAACTGGATATTGCATGGAAAATAATAAAGATGGACTCTTATCCCACATATAAAAATTACTTCAAAATGAATTATATAGCTGAATGCAAGAGCAGAGCCTATGAAGGTCTTATAAGAAAGCATATGTATAAACAATTACAGTTTCGGATTAGGCAGTGGTTTCTTACACAGCTACCCAAAGAAAACCAAAGTGAAAGGAGGGAAACTATTAAAATTTAAAAGATGTGTGCCTCAAAGGTAAGGAAATCCCACACAATGGGAAAAATATGTGCAAATCATATATCTGACAAGTGACTTGTACCTGGAACATACAAAAAGAACACAACTCAAAAATAAAAACAAACAACTCAACTTAAAAATGAGAGGAGAATTTGAATAAATCTTTCTCCAAAGCATATGTACAGATATAATGAATACATTAAGGAAACTAAATATCATCAGTCTTAAGAGAATTTCAAATCAAAACCAAAATGAGGTTCTGCCTCACACGACTTAGCCATAATAATAATAGAGATAGACAATAAAAAGAGCTGGAGAGAATATGAGGAGATTACAATCCTCACTCTTCACTGGTGGGAATAGAAATGGTGCCGTTGCTTGGGAAAAGAAATTTGGCAGCTCCTCAAAATGCTGAACATGGAGACAGAGTTACATATGAGCCAGAAATCCAACTCCTAAGTACATACCCAAGGGAAATGAAAATACACATTCATACAAAAACGTTTACATGAATGTTCATAGCAGCAGTACTCATCAGGGCCAAAGAGTGGATATAACCCCCATCTCTATCAATCAATGGCAGTGTAAACTAAATGCAGTATTTCCATCCAATGGAATATTATTTGGCCATACCAAGAAATGAAGAACGGCATCAGTATGCAGCAGTGTGAATAAAAATCTTTGAAACATTATGCTAAGCGAAAGGAGCTAGATACCCAAAGCCACATATTATGTGATCACATTTATATGAAATGTTCAGAACATGTAAACATAGCATTAAAAGTAGATTAGTGACTGCCAGAAAGGAGGAAGAGGGAGGAGTGGGGAGAGAGTGCTAGGGGCTGGGGGTCTGCGACTGTATTCTGGGGTTAATAGTGACAAGGGCTGCACTAGAGCAAACTAACCACTGCACTACACAGATCTGACATTTTTTAGGGTCATTTTGGCTACATTGGGTTCCTTGTATTTGCACATGAGTTTTGGAGTATGTTCATATTTGCAAAACATGAACATACTATCCACTGAATCACACACTCTCAAAGGGTAAGTGCTGTGGTGTGTAAGTTACATCTTAGTTTAAGTAAACATATTTGTGTAGTTTTTAATTGGCAAATAGTCATTGTATATATATTAATTGCATACAGTATGATATCAGGATGTGTGTCCCTTGTGGAGTGATTAACTTAAGCTAATTAGCATAGCATCTCATCTACTGTTCTCCTTAAATTTTCACTTGATTATAGTATTAGTACATCTATGCAGGGCAATGTGTGGCAATTCAATTCATGTACACAGTGTTCAATAAACAAATGGTTTAAAGAAATGAAGTGCTCCACGCTATTGGCCCTTGCTGTTTCAGATGAGAAACACACTGTTATAACCACTGATGTTCTCTCAGTGAGGAGTTGTTCTCTCAACTCTAAGATTTTTGTCCCACAAGGATTGGAGAATCCCAAATGACTGTCTCCAAGCCCACTGACCCTTGCTGCCTGCCATCCGTGCTTGTCCAGGTCTGTTTAGAACCACACCCCTTCCCTGCATCTGCGTTTCTCCCTTGCTTCACTGACATTCTACCACCACAACTTCCATGCCTCCCCCAAGTTTATGGTTTTGGTTGTTTGTTGGTTGTTGGGTTTTCTTGCTGCTGATTGCTTGTTTAGAAACTTTTCTGCTAAATCTTAGATTCTGTGTTCACTGTGATGTATGGCTACAGAGTTGTTTGTCTGCTTTTTTGTTCTTTGTTTGTTTGTTTGACCTGACTCTATTTTGGAGCCCTGACACCTTGGCCTCACACTGGGTTCCTGTAACTAATTGGTGCCAGAATGTCCTGCATGCGGGCCCCATATGTCCTTCATCCTTTTCCAAAGAGTGTCTAGGAGGAGGCAGGTGTCCAGGTTTTGAGGGGCCTCATAGTCAGACAGATGATAGTGGCAGTGGCTGCCTCTGTCCGGGTCTTTCCCTCATATGTAGCCTGTCTGCTCTTTACAGTCTTGTGCGGGCCAGTCAAGCAGCACCGCTTCCAAATACCTGGCCAGGCTCTTAGCTGTTTTCTGTTGCATTAACTGACTACCACACACCAGGTGATTTATAAAGAAGAAAGATTCATTCGACTGATACTTCTGGGGTACAAGGCTAGAGGCTGTGACTAGGGAGGAGCTTCTTTCTTGGGAATCTGCAGAATCCTAGACAAGTAACCCCAAGCTTCCAGCTCTCGTGTCTCTTCTTCTTTTAAACCCACTAATGCCGTCATAGGGACCCTGCCCTCATTACCTCACCTGGTTCTCATTACCTTTCAAATCCCTGCCTCTGGATTCCTCCAACACATGAATTTGTGCTTTAAATTTCCACAGAGTAAATTCTGGGAGATTCACCCAGCATGTCAGGGTGGCTGAGGTGCTACTTGCCAACTGCTTGCTGTGGTTCCACACTGTCTCTGAAGAATTCATCAGGCAGCTGCAAGTTTGAAGAGTGTCCACAGTCTTTGCAGATTTTCTCTCAAGGGTTATGGGATGACTTGTCTGCTAGCAATGGGCCTCCTGTTTTAGGGCAGCTCTTCTGCCCACTAAGCCTTGTCTCTAGGTCACTCCTCTCTCTCATTTGTGGGTTGTGACTGATGATGTTTAAAACAGAAATCTCCCTCCAAGCGTTCTCAGGACTCTGACTGTGCTGGCTGCCTTCCCTGTGACTGGGACACGACACCTGATGCCCACAATTTAAAGAAGGAAAGGGTTAATCTGGCTCATGGTTTCAGTGGATTCAGGCCATGGCCTCCCAGTTCTAAGGCAGGAACCTCATGGAGGAAGGGCTTGGGGGAGCAACTTGCTCACTTCCTGGAGCTGGAAGCAGAGCCCCAGGAAAAAACTCTGTGTCCTCAAGGCATTGCCCCAGTGACCCACATCCAGCTGGATCCTGCCCCTCAAGAGCACATTTAGTTATAAAATAAAAAATACATGTTGAATAAGTGAATATTGCAACAATCATCTGGAGTAGTAACATGGTCAGGGGAGACTGCATGTTGGGTTACTCACGGGAGCGATAGGCAAAGAATAATGTGGCCCTGGAGAATGTGTTAGCATGGATCAGACATGCTCCAAGGACTGTGTGTGCAAGTGCAGGAAGGAGTCCTGAGAACCCCTTCAAGTGCTTGGCCATCATCCTCCACTCTATATAGGTAGTCTGTGGTTCAGTCATAATTTAAGGAAGATGTCACTGGGCCCCAGACTTCTGGACTCCAAGTCCTCTGACTCAGCTAGAAATCCCACAAGAGTTGCCTTCATTTTTCTTGAGAGTAGAAATGTATTTCTTCCAGTTCTTGGCAGGTCAAAGGATTTCTTTGCAAGATTTAAACATGTTCTGCCTTAACAGTGCCCCAAAACACCAAGATAAACTTGACTACTACTAGAATTTAAAGTGATGTCATTGGAAAATAAATGACTTGAAGTGCAAAGGCATCTTGCTCCAAAATCTGGAATTTGCAGATAAACTCTCTTACAACTTGTGTCCCAGGCTTGTGTTCATGTATAACATTCCCCTCCCCCACTACAATTTATATCTGCCTAAGAAACAGAACATCAACACTAGCTTTGGAGGTCCTGGGCCCTTCTCTTTTATCCAGAAGACCAATCTAAAGAGAGAAACATCCACAGAACTGCTGGCTGTGGACAGGATCCCACAGATCACCACTCTGTCCCTGGAATCCCCAAGGACTGTAATCATATGGGGAAATGTTTATTTACTCTCCAACCCCATTTCCTACCTTATATCTCCAAAGTCCCATCGAATATATAAAATGATGATGGCTTTGTGTATACTCATGAGTAACTGAAGATTGGTGGCACCTAGGTGGCTTTAGGTTGGAGTGGGTCCCCTAGAAGACAGACAGATTATGGGGGTACCATTAATTCAATCAACTGTGCCTATGCCATGAAGCCCCCATAAGTCCCACAGGACAGGGTCTGAGGAGCTTGCAGAGCAGAGAAAGCTTCCAGGAAGATGAGTAGAATAGGTTCATGAGCTGAGAGGGTGATGACCTCAACTCCACCAGAACAGAACTGCTGGGCTGGGGACCCTTCCCAACCTGAACCTAGGAATCTCCTCACCAGCCACCTGGATCTTGAAAAATATCCTTTGTGATGAAATTTATTCACTTTATAAGTGCTTGCCTAGCAAGCGCAGAGTCCTGAATTCGATCCCCAATACCGCAAAAAAAAAAAAAAAAATTATTCACTTTGTGGTCCTAGTGGATGAGAAGAAGGTTTAATCCTAGGGGTTCTGACCAGCATCTGTGGTACAGGCAGAGAGTTTGGGACTGAGCCCTCCAAATGTGAGATCTGTGGCCACTCCAGGAAGTGGATGCCACAGCTAAGCTGCGCAAGGGGACCCTAGCTTGTGTGTGCTGCAGAACTGCTGATGGAAAATCTGCATGCTTTTCAGGGTCATGTGAATTCCCCAATGCCAGCTATTGAGCGTAAAGAGTTGTGTCTAGTTTTCCTATTGGAACCAGGAAAATGCGGTGACATAGGCAGTGACCCAGCTTTGACCAATTACTTGCTCTAGTCAAGAGAGGGACACACACATTTTAGAGACACTTGGGAAATGCATGCTTGGGCAGCCAGTAGCCCAGGATGATGATGAGAATCACAACCAGCCACTTCAGCTTTCACCTGCTGAGCTCTGGGCTCCTTGCCCTCATTCATGGGCAGGTGAGCTCACTAGAGCCCATCTGGGAGCTCTGTCCTGAGCCTGTACTCCCAGGGGAATACCCATGGCTACCTGGCAGAGCCTGCCTGTTTCACCTCTGAGTTCACCCAGGACTGGGCTCAGAGTCAGCACCAGAAAGCAGCTATGACTAAAGAAAGCCTTGGGGTAAAAGAAAAGAGAAAATCTCAGTAGCTGAGTGCAGGGAACCTGGCAGAAACTCCCAGCTCAGGAACATGGCCTGTCCAGGCAACACTGTGGTGTCTTCTGTGCTGCTTTTCTGGCAGGTGCTGGCCAGCCCTGGGTTTCTCCTGGTAATGCTGAAGAGCTGCTCTGAAGTGAGCCCATGAGAGTGCCCTTCTCTCACGAAGGTGCTCTGGTGATGGGCAGTGTCCAGGACCTGGCCTCTCCCCACTCTGCCACTCTCTGGCCTTGCAGTGGAGGCCAAGCAAGGGCCATGCCCCCCGGAAACACCAGCTGGTCCTGCCATCACACTGCCAGTCCCAGGGCAGTTGCTGCTGAGCATGAAACCTCTGCAGAGTCACACTATTCCCGCCTGCCAAGCAACCCTTCCACAAACATCGAGGAGGGCATGGCCTCTAGGATCTTCAGATCCATGACAAGAGGTCACATGTGCCAACAGCTGGCCAAGATTTCCTTCCAAGGCCTGTACTGTGTGTGTTGGGGAAATCACACAGCAGCTGTGGGAGGGGACAGAGAGGATCCATGCAAGAGCTGAGGACCACTATGGGAGTGTGGAGTAAGAGCTTGTGCAAGAACTGGTGTGGTGACTATCAAGGCAGGGGGAGACTGGGTGATGGCCATGGTACAGGGTGACCTATAGTGAGCCATCTGGGGTCAGAAGTAGCCTTCCTTCCTGGTGGGAACTGGAGGACCATGCCCCTGCTTCCACTTGAAGACTCGGGCTTTCAACATGGGACCCTTGATGCATCCTGCATCCTCTAGATGCTCAGCATAGCTCCTGCTCCCTCATGGGGCCAGGGCGGGCAAATGAACTGTCCTAAACTATAGCCCTGCACTGGAGGGAACCACGTACATGTGGGGGTGGGGGCAGACAAGTGTGTGTGCATCCTCAATCACATGACCTTCCAGGCCCCATACCTTTAGTTGCAGAAAAATGCTTTCTTCTAAAAACTAACAGCATACACATATGACAAATTTGTTATATATCTTTTTCCTAGAGAGCAGATTCTACCTCCAAATCCCTGCAGGCACTTCCCATACCACTGCTAGCAATGCGCAGTGTTTAAACACATCCCTGTAAAGGATGCACATCGGTTTCTCTGGGCCCTGCTCTTGGCACGCTCACCACAGTTGCCCAGGAAGTGTCCCTGCATTGTCCCCAGGGCCCATTGTCACAGGCCTGGTCTTCCTGCCTCTCCAGGACCTAGGCTGTGCTAGATCCCTGGCAGGGACCTGTGCACCTGATGCCCCCAGGTAGCTGCACCCTCACTGGAGATGGCTGTGCTCTGACAGCCACTTCTCTGTGATGAGTGCTCCCCGTGGGTCCTGACTCTCCAGGTCACTGCTCCATGCCTGTAGGGCTCTGTCTCTCAGCCCAGGAATCTCAACGACCCCAATCTCCCAACCATAAATGTCAGTGATGACAAATGGTGGGTGAATCTCCTGTCGGAAATGGCAGAAACCCTGGCTTTGCCCGGGAGGCGAGCAAGACCAGGCAGAGCTTGGGGTGCTAGGCAGGCCCTTACCAAGGGTAGGGTGGGTGGGCTGGGGTGCAGGGCATGCTATCCCTGATCTCAGTCCCAGGGCTTGACCCGCCATGGAGAGACACGGCAGTGGGATGAGTTAAAGGCAAAGATCAAAAGAGGGGTTTGCTCCTCCTTCATGCTGAAAAAGACCCCAAGGTGAGCTAGTGCCAAGGCCCCTACTCCTCCACTCTCCTGCATGCACACGAAAGAGCAAGGTCCTGGGACTAGCTCACCTACAGGGCCCGAAGTGCAGAGGTCAGTATCTACAGGGCATGGGAGGGGAAACTGAGGCCCAGAGATGTGTGGATCATGTTGCACATCCCATGTGAGCTGGGTCTTGGGGAAGGCCACAGCAGGTGCCTATCAATGCCCGGCCTCCCACATCAGGCTAGAGCCACTGCCCATCACCCCAGGCCCAAAGCTTATGCCTTGATTCTCAAACCCTCTGCTCAGGGTCCCAGCACCTCTAGAACCACTGATCACACCGGGTGCTGCCAGAACCTGGGGAGCAAGAGAGGAGACAGCTGTGCAAGAGGAAGGCATGGGAAGAGACCCTCCCCACCATGGCTTGGGAAATCTGGGCTGCACTTAATTCCCCACATGGATAGAAAGCTGGACATGTGGAACTATTTTTCTGCTAAAGAGAGAAATGCAGCAAATGAGCACTGAGCCCCTAGCCCTGCACTGGAGACACAGGGTGGCCTGAGAGGACCCTCAGGGGCTGCTTCTCACCTGTGCCTTATGGTCCCACATGAGACCTGCACCCCACTTTGCAAGATGTGCTGATTTCTCGAGGGAATCTGTGGATGTGCACTTCTCTCAGTGGTAGCAACTGTGGTTTCTGGGGATTTTTTGTTTCATTTTTTGGGATTTTTTTGAGACAGGGTCTCAATAGCCCTCTGTCGCTGGCCTTGAACTTGCTATGTAGCCCAGGCTGACCCCAAACTCCCAGTGATCCTCCTGCTTCAGCCTCCTCTTGCTGGGATTACAGGCGTGCATACTACTCTCAGCTAACCTTGGTTTCATCTAAATCCCCACAGGAGCCACAGCACAATGTGCACTGGGGGCAAGCACATCCCTGGAGGCTGGATGTCTGCGCAGCTCTCTACTGCATGCACTGCAGTGTCTCCTAGGGGGCCCTGGTTCTCAGCGAGTCTCTTCTTTAGCACTAAGGACCCTGAGGGGCGCAAGGCCACCCCAACATTCTCAAGAGTTTGGGACCACCCCTGCTGCCCTCCTCCTACTGAAGGACTAGCTGATAAGCAAACACATTCTGATATTTTTATTGATGAAATAAAAATAACTGATCATAAAATAATAATAAAATTACTTCTGTATATTTTTGATTTTGTGATAAGGAGGAAATAAAGCTCCCCATTCCCGAAGACTCAGGGTGTGGCTGGATTGTGCTCCAGTTCCCGCCTGGTTGGCCCAGTGAGATGCTTCCTTCATGGGCGTCAGGACCAGCAAGAGGGCACTTGGATCCAAGCCTGGGCTCCTATCCTAATGGGAATAGATATCAATTTCTGATCAGTCCAGGCAGAGTCACACCCATAGACCCGCTAACATGGAAACTCACCTGAGGGACACTTTTCTGATCTCTCAGAGCCTGCAGAGCAGGGAAGGGTGCCGCTCCAGCTGACATAAGAAGCCCTTAGAGAGTCCTGACATAGGTGGGGGTGAGGACAGCTTCCAGTCACCACTGCTGTGTCCCCAGGTCCAGCTCTGGGCCATGGGGAGGGGCGGCGGACAGCATGTGCCTGAGATGACCAAAGCCGGGGGATCTGCGGGAAAACAGCCTGCTATGGCAGCTCCTTGTGTCACGTCAGGTCCAGGGTGACACTGGCCCACATGAACCCACAGGGCCTCTGTGGTGTTTACAGACAGCAGGCAGCTCTGGTGGCCAGCACTGGAGATGCAGGAGGCTTGGACATTACCTGACTGGCTTTCCTATGGTGATGGCCTCCTCTGTGTCCCAGCCCTGATCCTGTTCTCCAATTGGAAGACCAGCAGGTGGTGATGTCTGCAAGCCGAGACTTCCTGTTCTCTGTTACCCCATCCCTACCTCATCTCATCCAGCCCAGGTCTGAGAGCAACAGGGTCTCTTGGTCCTCTCTCCATGGAAGTGACTTTGCATCCCAGGTTCCCTCTCTGTCATGTGACTTGCAATAAAATCCTAGGATTGAGCCATGGGCAGTCACACTGCTCCTGCCTAAGATTAGCCCCAGGAACTGACTAACCCTCCATTCTGCTTTCAAAAGCCTGCCTTTCTCTCTCAATGCACAAGGGACCTTTACAAGGATTGGGAGATGATGCTGTCTCTCAGAAAAAGGGACTATACCCCACTATACACAGCCTACCCTTTCCTCTATGCCCTGGGAGAGCCCCTCAGCCTCTCCAGGTAATGTCTACCTGACCATTAGGACTCACATCCCAAAG
>PVLD010008220.1:0-85612 GCA_004027595.1 Dinomys branickii | reverse complement strand
TGCTGTCACTATCTGCTGCCTGGGGCAGATCTCTCAGCCTTTTGAGCATCAGTTTCCTCATCTACACACCAGAGGTGACGATGTCTTCCTCTAAGGGTCACAGTGAGGATTGGAATCAGGGCCTAGCAAATGCTGACATTCCATTTGGCAGGGTGCAGGCAACAAAAAACCGTGCTGCTTGTCAGGTCTAACTGCCAGCAAGTCCTTCCACTGAGAGCTGCCTGAGAGACCCAAGCCCTCGGCCCACTCTAGGTAAATTCTCTGCATCAGAAAATATCCAGCAATCAGTCAGTAGGGCTCTGAGAGTTCCTAAAGATCTTAGCTGCCTTGTTTGCCTCTGTAAGCTTGAGGTAGCCCAGTTTGGAATCTGACACCAGCCAAAGAGGCAGGCAGGGAGCAGACAAACGTGCCCCTGGGGTTCAGCCACAGTTTTGGTGTACAGACTCCTGAGCACGTCCCCACTGGGAACACAGCAAGCCCCTCCAGTGGTCAGCTACCATTCAACTGATTCATGGCAGGACCAGGACTTTGGTTCTGCTTCACAGAGAGACTGGAGTGTGTGAGAGAGAAACAGTCTCAGCATGGACACACAGGGCTGGGCTTGCTTGCTGCACTGAAGGCTGGAGTAAGACTCATCCTGAGCCTGAGCCTGAGCCTGAGCCTGAGACGGAGGAATGGAAGAAGTAGAGGAAGGGAGAGGAAGAAGAGGAAAGAGAAGGGGATGAAGAACTGTAAGAGTGAAGGAAAGTGGAGGACAGGTGGGTAGGGCAGGGGAAACGTTCAGAGCTGGGTTCATCCTTCCCTGTAGCCTGGTGTTCTGGGCTCTGGAGCCCATGTAAGTCATCAGGACTCTGTTTACCCACTAACCAAGTCAGCTCCTGATAGTGTCTAACGTTTTGTGTGACAGAGGAGACTGAAAAATGGGCTAAGGATGCAGCTCAGTGCTGGGTTCAATCCCCAGTAGTGTGTGTGTGTGTGTGTGTGTGTGTGTGTGAGCATGCATGCGTGTGTGCGTGCACACACACACACACACACACAAATGAAATCTCAGTATTATTGTCCACCTCTCTGGTTGCCACAGAGCTTGAGCATGGAATTCTTTGTACAGATGCTTGTCTTAGTCATTTTCTCATTGCTGAGATGCGATACCCAACACCTATAACTTAAAAGAGGAAAGGTTGATTTTGATCCATGGTTACTGGCTCCAAGGCAAAATGGCATGGCAGAGAGGCATAGCAGAGGAAAAGCTGCTCATGTAATAGCATCCAGGAAGCAGAGAAAAAGGAGACAAGCTGAGGAAAAAGAAACATCCTTCCAGGTCACATGCCCAGTGAACTTACTCTTTTGACCATGAGCCACCTACCAACAGCAAGTCAGCTTTAGTGCCCCTATAACCCAATAACCTTCCAAAACCCCACGTATGAGAGCATGAGACCTCTGGGTGACATTCTCTATCTAAACCACTATAACATTCCAGCCATGGCCTCAAAAAGACTCATATCTCTTCATGCAAATTGCATTTAGTCCATCTCTAAGAGTCACCACAGTCCAGCACTGCTGCAAAGCCCAAGTCTAAAGTTCCTTCTGAGATTGAAAGGCAAACTCAGCTCTGAGCCCTGTAAAAATCAAAAAGAAAGTTAAACTCTTCCAACATAACTCTTCCAACATTTCTTCCAATAGAAGCTAATGGGACAAAAGCAAGGCCAAAACCCAGCAGAGCAAACATTAAATTCTGTAGCTCCCTGTCTGGCACCTTGGGCAAAAAACACGAACTCCAAATAGTTTAGGCAGTCTTGCCCCTATAATGCTACAGGTTGGAGCCTGCATGGTTTCTCTCTTGGTGTGGTTTTGCTTACTTCCTGCAGCCTTCCTCAGCATATGTTCCATGTTTCTGACATCTCCAACTTCCTCGGGTCTCTACTGCACCTTCAACTTCACGCTCATAGCTTCACATTCTGCCCTATCAGGGGCACACTGCCTGGTTTCCCAGGCCTGCTTCTGAAATCTGGCTGGAAGCCTCCCTGACCCCACAACTCTTGCATTGTGCATACCTGTAAAACCGCCACCATTTGGTGATGTTAAGGTCTGCCACTAGCTCAAGCAATAGTCAGGCCCTTTTTTATCATGGCTACAGATGCCTCTGAGTACCTTGCTGACTGAGCTCCTGGAACACTTCCCTAGCTGGTCCTGGATGATATGGGTTCTCTTGGGCTCTTTGCTCAAATTAATGTTTTTTGCCTTTCCAACATGTATTATGTGAAGAGTGGGGTCTTGCTGGTTCCCAAGATGCCCAGAAGACATCTTTTCTGTTCTTCTCCTTCTTTTTAATCTTGTCAGTAACCTTGCTTTCTAAAGCACCACTTTTATAGGTGCTTCCTTTCTAGCCACCAGCAAGTTTTTAAAATTATTCGGCTTGACTTTCTGTGCCTGGTTCTTATAGTAGCTCTTGCAAAAAGTAGCAAGCAGTACTCATGCTACTGCCTGAATGTTGGGTACTTTGAGGTTTCTTCCACAAGATTAATTAGTTCACTATACTTAACCTCAAACTCCAGCAAATTCTCAGGATATGGGCAAAATGAAGATAAAATTTCTCCCAAAGAACTACACATATGCCTTCAGTCCAACTGTGAGTGGTGCCATTGCTCCCGATTGAAACTTCCTGAGCCCGATCTTTACTGTCTACACCTCTATGAGCATTCTGCTCTTTTGAGCCTGATTAGGATCCCACATCAAGCTCAACTCACACCATCTCTAGCTAGCATCTCCAAACCTTTCTAAACCCCTCCTCAAACCACTTCCAAAGGCTTCTAAATCACATGGTCAAGTATAGTCCTGGTAAGGACACCATTTTTCTGGTACCATAATCTTAGTCACTTTTTTGCCACTAAGACATAATACCAGACATCAAAACTTAAAGGAGTAAAGATTTATTTTGGTTCATGATTACTTGCTCCAAGGCAGAGTGGTGTGGCAGAAGGGTAGAGAGGAGGAAAAGCTGGTCTGGTCATGTCATGGTGGTCAGGAAGCCGAGAAAAAAAGTTGAGCTTGGAAGGAAGATATACCCTTTCAGGTCACACCTCCCTTGACCTGCTTCTTCTGACCAGGTCTCACCTTCTAAGAACAAGTCAGCTGTAGTGCCTCCATGGTTCAATCCCCTTTCAAAAGCCCCACCTGTGAGTACATGAGACGTCTGGGCAACATCTTTGACCTAAACCATAGCAATGTCCAAGTGCTCCAACATCATTCATCAAGCGGTTTCCCTTTCTCTGTTGCATTAAAATGCCAATGTTTTAATATAATTGATTTTAGTACATGCATGCATAGGTCATTCTATTCAGTTCTATTGATTTAACCCATTCCTGAGTCAATAAACAATTTTTTAAACTTTATATATATATATATATATATATATAAAACACTATATAAACACTTCATATATATATAAAACTTTATATATATATAAAACTTTATATATATATATATATATATATATATATATAATTTTTTGGGTTTTTTTGAGACAGGGTCTTGCTATTGCAGTTCAGGCTTCCCTTGAGCTAACTTTGTAGTCCAGGCTGGCCTCAAACTGAGAACGATCCTCCTGCCTCAGCTTCCCAAGTGCTGGGATTACAAGGGTGTGCTACCACACCCAGCAAAACTTTATAATATATTGACACCCAGAAATTTTGCCAATCCTTGTTGCAATTCTTCTCTTGGAGTATTAGTGTGTTTTTATAGAGGAAATTGAAGCCCAGAGAGTCAAAATGATTTGTCCACAGCCTGACTCTTAAAGTGCCCAAGGCCACAAGGGTCACGAGGGGCTGTGGATTCCCCTGCCTGCTCAGTTCCCTTGGGGCCACACCTTGTGCCACAGGAAATAACCCAACAGCTTGCTTCTTGAGCTTTGTCATGAGTACTGGGGAGATTGTGTCCTAGTTTATGCAGTGTCCCCTCAGGCATCCCCCAAGAAGGCCCACTGGATGCTCTGGGACACTGGGTCAAATCTCCCATGATCTCAGCCTCTTGAGAACCAGGCCACTTTGATCGGCTGGGCTGTTTTTCTCTTTTGGAGACTGTGGTTCTGAGCCCTGGTGTGTGCTTTCCACTCTGGGTTCTAGAAACCCAGGGCCAAGTGGGCAACCCCCTGGCAGGAGCAGAAGCTTCCTGGAGGCTCTGGCCTTCCTCTCTTTGTTCTTCACTCTGTTCTACTATACTGTGTTTACCTCCCCTTTGCCCCATTCCACCATCCCATCCTCTTTAAACATGTTTTATTTTGCTGTGTTGTAGATGCGGTCTCTTTGGGAACAAAGTAACAAGGCCATCTGCCAAAAGGAATGGGAAGCATTTTGAGTAGTTATGGGAGCTACCTGGGGCCCAATAGCTACAAGTTAAAAGACTGCAAGGTCTTCAGGGCCTCCAGGCTTCCCTGCTCTTCCCAGAGCCGCCTCCTTCTCATTCCCACAGAGAACTTACCAGATGCCAACTCCTGCAGCCCCCATGCCTGAGCAGCCCAGCCCCACGCGGCCCATTCCTTCTTACTCTTGGCTTGGTCTGTGTCCCATAGAATGGCCCCAGATCAGTGACAGCTTCTGTTGCAGCTCTGGGGGATCCCAGGAGCCTCCCAGACACTTGGCAACTCATAAACACTGCAACAACTTCTACTGGTTTGGTCTTGATTCACCAGGGTGGGCTCCACCATATCTTGGGGGCCCCTGGGGGTCTCCAGAGGGCCTGCAACAGTTCAGCTGCAGACATTGTTGACCTTTCTTTAAATTACTGAGAAAGTTTGGTTTGTGGCCACTCAACCTTCAGGATTTGAAGTTCCCAGCACATCTGTTCTCTACTCAAACTGGTCATTAGTGGGATTGTGGAATGGAGGTCTGGGAAGCATTTTCTAAGAGGCAAATGTTGGAGAGAAAAGAGGACTGGACTGCAGACCAGGAGGCCTGGGATTTGACCCAGTGTCTCTGCTCACTGGCTTGTGACTTTGAGCAAAATTTTCTTCTTTTAACCCTGTGGAATGGTGGCTTGAGACTGAGATCTGAGCAGTAGCTCAGTCATCCACTAATTAAGATCCAGCACTTCACAAGGACCAGTTTGGTTCTTGGGATACAGTGACAGACAGGAAGAAGAAAAGCCTCTCTTGTGGGTCTTGACTGTATTCTGGAGAGCACAGACAGACAAACAATGAAGCCAGTGTACAAGGCCCCCTTTGATACTGATATGCATCAAGAAAACAGGGCCACGCAAGGGAGAGCAGTGGGGAGTGGGCGTGGAAAGTGATCAGGAAGCCACGGACACCCTCCCCTGGGGGACAGCAATGGAAGTGGTCAGAAGTGGGCAGATTCAGATGCTACTGGAGACGGAGCCCAGTGGATATGCTGCCTAGGAGAAGGTGTCAGCAGCATTCATCCCTGCCCGGACCGGGAGCTGTCCCTTCACAAACAGGCAGGCCTTCCTGAGCAAGGCTGGTGGTGCTGGGAAGCCAGAGCAGAAGACACCCAGGGATCTCTCTGGGAGGACGTGAGCATAGGCTGAGCACATCAAACTGCAAACTGCTGAGCTGACTTCAAACTCTGCCAGCAGAGCTTGATTACTGCAGCATTCTGGACTGGTGGGCCACTCAGCATGGTGGCCATTGGCAGCTGGAAGTCAGCAGTTTGTCTGTCCCTGCTGGGAAGTAGACTTGTCAGGGCTCTGCAACACAGCTCACAGCCACACACAGGCAAGTGGAGCCACCTGTGGCAGGTGTGTGTGTGTGCGTGCGTGCGCGTGCCCTTTGTGCATGCACGTGTGCACGTACACACACACGGGACACAGTCCTAGGACTCTTGGCTTCTGAGTCTGCACTTAACACAGGATGAACACAGGAAACCTGCTTCCTAGCTCCGCAGCAGGCTTCTGCACCAGCTCTCGCATTTTCCCCAAATGACAGCCCAACATGAGCTGAAGGTTGCTACTTCTACTTTGAAAGGAGAAAGCAACAATTCAGAGGCCCTAAGCTCCTTGACCAAGGTCACATTTAGCAAGTGGTAGAGCGAACATGAAATTTTTCTGATGTCTCACCCCCTAATCCTTCTACTCTCTACCAGAGCGGAGGCCAAGGGCTTGAGGTTCTTTATAAACCAACTCACCCTGAGGCTCCCAGAGGGAAGAGAATATTGGAATGCACAGAGAGGCTTTCTGTGGTGTCTGACTTCAGTTATGAGGCCATGGATACAGCAGAAGCAGGGATGAGGAATTGGGGGAGAGGCTGGAGTCACACTGAGTCACCCTGTGTCATCCCTTTCCCACTTTGGGCTCAGTGTCCTCAGCTATAGGAGGAGGAGAGGGTTCAAGTAGATGAGAGGTGGAAAACCCTAGAGACTCCATGGGTCCAACTGCAGGGAATGAAGCCACAGCGCCATGCTGGAAGAAATGGTGACCGGAAGTTGGCTTGGGGTTGGAGCAGAGGGCTCCAGTCAAAGCATAGCCACCGCCCAGATCCTCTCATTGTGGCCATGAGGGTTTACCACCCTGAAGACTTTTCAAGACGAAACAGGAATCTGGATTTAAATAGACATTTCCTGGCTTTTATTTACTGTCACTAAATCCAACACCTAAAGTAAGCAGACTAATGAGCACAAAGACAAACAAAAGGCAGAACATATCTTGGGCTGACTGTACCCCTGGACTGGACCAACTCTCTCCTGGTAGCAGGATGGGTCAGGGTGGGGCAATCTGTGAGCGCCATGGCCCATTCGGCCAAGAGCTACAGTTAGGGTGTGTGCAAAAGGCTGAACCCCTCAGGCACCAGTGCCAACTGTCAGCACAGTCTCTGGCTGCAACCAGCAGGGACAGCTATGCCAGGGACATCTTGCTGAGCATTCAGGGTTGCCCTCCCTGGGTACCTTGAGTGTCCCCACATTCATCTCTTCCACATGTGCAGGTAAGATCATCACAGTGATGAAGGCTAATGTCCATGTGATTCTCGCAGATCAGAAACTGTTCTAAAAGCTCTATGTACATTGTTCACTGAGTCTTCACAAAACCTAGAGGATAATCATCCTTGTCTTTCCATTCTGAAGTAAGGGAACACACCCCAAGCAGGTCAGGGGACTCTAAACTGCTGGTCACTAGGTATATCAGCATCACTTAGGAACTCAGAGGTAAGGACTTACCTTAATGGGTGCCTTGTGTCTTTAACTTAACAGAAAGGATAGCAAAAGTTTTCTGGGTGTCTCCTGAGAACCAGCCACTTTCAGACCTGCTGTCATAAGAACCCTAAGAAGTGGATCTTATTATCCTCATTTTAGAGATGAGGAAACTGAGTCCCCAGCAGTTGGATGACACAACGGGAAGCTCACAGCTGCTGAGTTCATACAGCTGGGATTTCCACTTCATACTAATGGTGGAAAGACATCCCGTGGGATGCAGCAGCTTCTCAGGCTCAACAAACTCCCATCCAGAAATTCCACACCAGCGTTTTCTTTTGCTCTGTGGGGCTTCATGCCTGAATGATAGTGAAAACTCAACCTGGTTGGTGAAACTAACATTTAAAAAACAAAATAGAGGTGGAATGGTGTCAGCAAGATGGCAAGCTAGGAGCTCCCACCCTTGTTTACCCACAAAAACAACAATTTAACAACTACAATGGATGAAAATAGCTCTGGGAGTGCCCCTAGAGTATGGTTAGGAAGCAGCAAACCCCTGGGGAGCACAGAAACTGATGAGGGTGGCGTGGAAAAGTGTAAGAAACCCTTTGCCTGCGTCACCCCTGACCTCAGACCAGCATAGTTCAATGCCAATAAGTTTTTCCTTGGCCTTGACTTCCTCCATGGGGAAAAGGCAAGCAGCAGGATTGTAGCAGCTTTCTCCCTTGTGAACCCAAGCAGCCTTGCTATTGCCATGGTGACCTGCAGTCGTGGCCGCTGAAGATGATGCCATCTTCACTAGTGCTGACCCCAGCAGATGGAGCTGCCTGGCACATACCACTCTGGTCCTCCTCAGCCAGAACTGTGCCTTCCTGGGGCTGGACTTGCCACCACACACACATGATGCCAGACTTCCAGATCCTAGTGTCACTGCCCCAAATATGCTCACCCAGTAGTCCAATGGCCCAGTCACCACCAGTGCCTGCTACCAAACCTTGTATTGCTGCCTATTGCCTGACAGGTACAGGCCTTGGAAAAGGGTCCATATACAGCCCTGGAAACCCCATGCCACACCCAGCCCTTGCACCTACCCCTAGATGAAAGTCTTTTCCCTCCAATACCAGTCCATAAAGTTAGAAGCAACTGCTCCTTCCTGTAAACACCAAAACAAGCCTCCAAAGGAATAGAACAATTGAGGAAACAGGAACCACCAAGGCACACAATACATTTCTAATAAAGTCATGGAGATCGACAAATTTCCTGTCAAGGAATTCAAACTAATTGCTTTCAAGAAAACGAGCAAACTACAAGAGAACACAAAGAGACAATGCAACTATATCAGCAAAATAATACTTAAACTAAATTAGACATTCAATACAATATGAAATAATACACAAAAGAATCAAACAGGACCTCTGCAGTTGAAGAGGACAATGATTAGAGTGAAAAAATTAATATAAATCATCCACAGCAGACTCAATCAAGCAGAAGAAAGAATTGTCAAACTCTTACAACAAATCATTTGTAATTACCTAGTCAGAGGAGGGAAAAATAAAAAAGTATGTAGCACAGAATTTATAGAACTACATCAAGTGAACTGATGTACACATAATCAAAATCCCAGAAGATAATGAGAAATGGGAAGAAAAGTTACTCAAAGAAATAGTGATTGAAAACTTTCTAAAACTTGGGAGGGAAAGAGATATTCAAATTTATAAAGGTAAAATAAAGCCTCAAATAGGAGCAACACAATGAAGACAACATAAAGGCACAATAATAAAATTATCAAAGAATTCTAAAAGGAGCAGGAGCAAAACAACTCATCACATACAAGGGACACTCTAAAACACTATAAGCATGTTTCCAGGCACAAAAATTTCAGGCCAGGAAAGTGGGATAATATAGCCAGAATGCTGAAGGAAGTCTGAAGCTGGAGTCTGACAACAAAGAACACTACACACTTTAGATTTTAGGACACACACAGACTGAAAGTGAAGGAAAGGAAAGAGATATTCCATACAAATTGTAACTAAGAAACAAAACAAGGACGGTTATGTAAGTATCACACAAAGTAGACTTTAAGTAATGAACTGTCTCTAGACTTACAGAAGGCTATTATATAATGAAAGATATAACAAATATTAATATATATGACACATGCATGTTAATACATAGGCACATGCACACATGCATATTAATATATATGCATATATGCATATATAATGCACAAATATGCATAAAGCAAATAAGGTAGACCTGAAGAGAGAAATTGACAACAGTACAGAGTCAGAAGCCTCAGTCTCCGGTTTTCTATAATAGATAGAAGGTCCAGAGAGAAAAGCATTAAATTGTTGGCTTGAACTACACTATTGATGAAGTGGACCTTATACAGTCCTGTAGAGACACCTTTATAACCCCAAGCAGAGGAAGGTACACACCTGCAAGTGCACATGGAGGTCTCCAGAGTAGATCACTTGTTAAGTCACAGAATACAAACTGACCAATTTTAAAAGATAAAAATTATGCCAAGCACCTTTTCTGATCTTTATTCAGCAGAGTAGAAGGAGCGACCAGTAACGTAAGCAAGTGGAAAAATCCACACATAATGGAAACTAGACACCAGACTTCAGGTTCCAGCGTTACTTGTAGAAATCTGAAGCTATTTTCATTACTGACCCCCTACTACCATTTTCCTCTCTGAAAACTTGCGAGTGTTCTCGCTACTTCCCTGTTCTGAAATTTTGTGGCACAGGCCCTCACCGTGTGTGTATCTTTGTCACTACGCTGAGTCCTCAGTGGGCCTTTTCAGTCTAGAACAGGTCTTTCAACCTTAGAATACTTTCTTTAAGGGTTTCATAATTTTCTCCTTTCTGTTTTCTTTGTTCCTTCTTTATGGAAGTTTTTATTATTTAAAAGTTAATTTTTTCCTTTTCTGTTTCTTTTTCTTCTGTTATGCTAGTTCTTCGAGTTTTCCAGTTTTTATCTTCCAAATATTTCATTTTTTCTATTAATCCCTAAGACTGTATCAAAATGTCCCTGACTCTTTTTTAAGCGTCCTGTTTTTCTTGTTCTGGGGTTCAGTTCAATCTGTTAGCTCTCTAACAATACCAATTAGAGGCGTTTTTGAAGTTACCCTTTCCTAAATCATCCTGCATGTGCTCTGTTTTCTCCCTCCTACTGGTTTTGTCTCTCCCTTTTTAAAATATTTTTTTCAAATACCCACTTATATGCTGATTCTCATCCAATTTCTCATGTTTCGAAGTGTTTCACGAAAACAAAATCTGCTTAAGAACTTGTAACCGCTTGTGGGGCCTGTCAGCTGTTCTCATTATGGTGCTAGGGCTTGGGGAGTTTCCAGGGACCCCCTCCCCCACCACCACCACAGTGTTACCTTGTGTAGACTCTGGGCTGAAAGAACCTCAGTCTCTCCCCGATACCCCCGCTCTCCCCCTCTGTCTCCCCCTCCCCTCTCCATCTCCCTCCCCCTCCTTCTCTCTCCCTCCCCCTCTCCCTCTCCTCTCCTTTCCCTCTCTTCTTCCCTCCCCTGCCCCCTCGTCCTCGCTCTCTGCCTCTTTGCAATATTATCTCCTGTATTTAGTTTGGGGCATTTTGCCCATGATGTCCAGGTATGGTTCTCTTCATGTTTTATTTTACAGTAGGTCCATTTCATTGTCTGGCTAAGTTAATGTTATTCACTAACCCTGATGAATTTTCACCTATTTATCCTTTAAATAATTTTCCATGTCTTCTTTCCTCCTTTCTCCCTCCTCTTCTTCCCCTCTTCTTCCTCTCCTATTACATTTATGTTTGGACAGTTTACATTGCCTGGCAGATCTCTAAGGCTGTGTCATTCCCTCAGATCTTTTTGTTCACTGTGTTTGGGATGTCATGACTTCTATTGCTCTGTCTTCAGATTTACAGCTTCTGTCTTCTGCCACCTGAGAGCTGCTGTTGAGCCCATCTCATGACTTCTCAGTTTCAGTTTTTGTAGATTTTAGCTCTAAAAATTACACTTTTTAAAAATAATTTCCATTTCTTTGTTGAGATTCCCTATTTATTTATTTATTTATTTATTTATTTTTGAGATTCCTTATTTATTGACTCCTGTTATAATTTTATTTAAATCTTTCAACATATTTTCTTTAATTTCTTGAACATGTCTATAATAGCTGCTTTAAAGTCTTCTTAGCACCTATTGACTTTTTTTTTTTTTTTTTTTGGTCTTTTTGAGACAAAGTCTCACTGTGTAGTTTAGGCAGTCCTTGAACTCACTTTGTAGCGCAGGCTGACCTTAAACTCATGGCAATCCTCCTGCCTCAGCCTCCCAAGTGCTGGAATTACAGGTGTGCACCACCATGCCTGGCATATTGACTGTTTTATACTGTTTTCCTTTGCACATTTTCCTGTCTTATTTTTCATGCCTAGTAATTACTGGTTGCAAGTTGGACATTGCAATGATTTGGATTTCTGTTTTGCTTTCCTGAAAGCCATTTATGTTTTGTTTTAGTAAATTAATCTGGTTTTATATACATATTTAGTCTTCCCTGGTGTTGTGTCACAGGCTGTTGGCCATTTAGATACAGTAGCAGACTCTTCTCAATTTGTTTTCTGCCTTTGGTTATTTTTCAGAACCTTGACATGGGAACTTTTTTTGACAATTTCACTTAGTTTTATATTTGTTCCTTCAAAAGGAAATTGCTCGACTTCTCCTACTATGATCCTTGAGGTGAATCTTGGGTGGGATTGTTTAGCTTTTATTGTTAACATTTTACATTGTTTTTTTAGTCTGGTCCCCTCAGGTGTCTTGTCCTCTTATATAATAATCATCCAGCTATTTGCACAGAGCTTCCGCTCAGACCCCTTGAAGAAGGGAGCCTTCCGCCCTCCACTGCCCGCCCTGTGGGGCTGGAGGAACACACTGAAACCCACAGCAAGTATTCCCACCTCCTTTGACTCTCACTTCTTGCTGAAGTCTTTCGGGTCTTCCCCACCCACAGCCTCACTCATGCATACTTAAGCAAGCACAGCAACGAATAGGACGTTTATTATCTCAGCTCTTGCATAACCTTCTTACTTGCAAGATCTCCCCACTGCAATTCTGGCTGACTCTGTACACACGGAACCCACATACAACCTCAAGTGGACAAAACTGCAGCTTTTCGCTTCCTACCTAGGACTGATTCTGTGGGCGTTAGCCCATGAAACTACCGGTTTTCGTCTTCCCACCCCATGCCAGATCCACTGCGTTCCGCAGCTCTTCCTCACTGACAACCTCTAAGCAGAGCACGCTACTCTCACCAGTAAACCTGTGCTTTTCTTTAGCCAAGAAGGCAGGGGAGCCCTGGGAAAGAAGACCACAGACTGTTGGCCATTCAGATTCAATAGCAGACTCTTCTCAATTTGTTTTCTGCCTTTGGTTGTTTTCCAGAACCATAACCTGGGAATTTTTTTTTACAATTTCACCCAGTTTTATATTTTTTGGTTGAAAAAGAAATTGTTCCACTTCTCACATGACCATCCTTGAGGCGAATCTTGGATTGTCTGAGTTTTCTTTCCCCAGTCAAATACTCTATGGTCCACAGCTTTGATTCTGACTGAAGATGAGCTGGTGTCAGGAGGCTGGTGGACACTCATGGAAGGGGAGCTCTGAGTTTTGCATAAGGCACCTCAAATGTGTAAAAATAAATGAGAGCAGTGAGGCGGATAGCTTCAGAGCTGGGCTCGAGTCTCGGTCCAGTCCTGAGGGACCTCTCCGTGGTCCTCAACAACAGTGTCTAACGAAGGACAGAGACTCTCAGCCTCACTTAACCTGGCGAGCTTCTCCCCATCTTCTTCCCAGGTCCTCTCCTCGCCTCCCTTCTGCCTTTCTCATGGACACTATGAGAGTGCACATGACTGAAGTGAACTTTCACTTCTGCTCAGACACCTGGCACCCAATCTCCGCGTCATTTCCTTGTTCTTTTCTGAGTAGCTGCTGGAATCCGTGTGTGTGTGTGTGTGTGTGTGTGTGTGTGTGTGTGTGTGTGTGTGTATTGAAGAGAGAGATGACTTATTTCCAGGCCACACCAAGGCCAGATAGTTAAATCCCTTCCTACTGCAAACTGTCACATCCTCTCTGTTATGGTTGATACATTGTGTCAACTTGGGGAATCTGGAGGTTTAACTGAGTGATTCAGCAGGAAGCTGGGGTGCTTCCTTTGTAAACATCCTGAGCCTGTGGAAGAGGAGGGCATGGAGATTGTGTGAGAGGTTCAGGACCCCTGGGTGGGGGTAGGCTGTTTACAATGTAGGGGAGAAAAGGAGGCTGCTTGCAGCCATTCCTCCCTTTTGCTTGCGGTTTTTGCTGTGCACTGCTGCCCTGAACAATTTGCCCTCTGCCATGTGCCACTCTGCCTCAGAACCAGCCAAATATGGACTGAAACCTCCACAAACTGTAAGCTAAATAAACCTTTCCTTCCTTCATTTTGAGTGTTGGGTATTTTGTCTCAGCAACAAGAGAAAAGTAACTAAGACACTCTCCCACTCAGACCTGGAGTAGATGAACCAGCGTCTGAGGAAAATGGGTTTTCTGAACCAAAGGAAACAGGAGTTCCTGCTCTGTATATCCTGCATAGCTCTGTGTTATATCCTCCATAGCTTCAAGTCCAAGGTTTTGGACTTTAGTTGCCCAGAAGTTATATATTCAAGCCTCAGTGATAAAGCATGAGTGGCAATTGCAGCAGCTTTACAAAATCCCTGTTCAGTAAAATATTCAACCCAGGAACCTGCCTGAGAGGCAGTCTGCGGGATCCTTAGTTCAAAGCCACCCCCTTGATAACTCCGTCAGTGTTCCCTGGTCGGGTTATTGCTTTTGCCTTCGTGCCCTCTGAGGCCTCTGAAGCTGCATTTACTGTGCCCCTGTCGCAGCCACCTTCCACCGATGCCTCCCCAGCCCCACAGGCGGGGTCCCCAGGGTGCCGGGGTGCCTGTTTACAGCTGCGTCCCCAGCCCCCAGCAGGCGAATGCCACGGAGATGATCAGAAAAGTTGGTTGTGTTAACGGAATTTAAATAGTGAGCCAGACTGCTCACCTGTCAAATCAGTAACTTTTCCAATCATAAATCTGAGGAGTTTTATGTTCTCTCAACTTGTGTTTAACATTTAGGTCCAACTTTTAGAGGTCGGGAGGCCACTATGATTGTATACCAGTCATCACTACCATGTACTGAGCAGGCCCAGGGTGTGGATACATCCCTGGTACTTTGCCTCTAACTATAAGAGAAGATGAAGCAGAGTTAAAGATCAGATTTGGGACCTAGATTAGGCGAACTCACACCAGCTTCCAGTATTTGCACTAAATACTGTGATAGGCACTTTTTACACAAGAACCCACTTATTCCCACAAAAGCCCTTTTGGGGAAATGAAGCAGGTTGTTTACACAGTGCCTTAAAACCTAAGAACTCTGTGTTGCTGTTGCTACTGTAAATACCCCTGGAAAATTTTCCCATAAGAGCTCTTAGCCCTAAACTCTCAGGAAAAAAGCTGCAGATTATAGGCTGTGGTGCAGAAACTGGTGGGTATTCCCACAGCCCCCTCAAGGGTCTCAGACCATCAGGGACTGGAAGGGCCTCCCCTGGGTCCCCTGACAGTTGGAGGAGAAGCCATTGACCAGCAGCTCACCGTGTCTGGGCCAGCAGTCTCTGTGTCAGCTTGGCAGCCTTCTTGGTCGTGTTTGCCCCTGGACTGCTGAGAAGCAGGACAACCACTCACCACTCCGATTGCCCGCGGCCTGTCTTGGCATCTCTAACTTTTCATAGCCAAGCAAAGCAGCATGGGTGAAGCGGCTCTAAGATCAGGTCAGCTGTTTTGCTGTGATGTTGCAAAACCCAGAACACATTTGCACTTACCGAGCATCAATTTCATACCCACCATTCATGCTCACTCTACCATTTAATGTACATAGCATCCTGTGACCCAGCTATTATTAGCATCATTTAAAAAACAAAGCCAAGCCAACAGGCTGAGCGAACACTGCCCTGGCTCCCACGGGTGGCCGGCACAGGCAAGGCCTGAGCTCTTTGTTTGCAACAGAGCGAAGTACTCTGTACTTGCTTGGAGGTTTGCTAACCTTGCTAGACTCGGTGTGGGAAAATTCTAGGCAGGCCACTAAACCAAAACCCCGGAGGAAACCTTTGGGTGACAGAGGGGCATTGTAACCAGCGTGGCCCAAGGCCAGGGGAAGTCACCTGCTTGTGGTCTTTTTTCTGGGGCAAAGGCGCCACGGGACCCAGTGAGCTCACAGAGGACTTCGCAGTGCCCACTGGAGGAGCTTATGTTGACTAGATCCTGGGGCAAGCCACTGATCACACATGGGGTGCTGACACCTCTGCACGCTGCCGCAGGAAGCCACAAGCTACGCACACTGAGAGGAGGTGGACCCACCTGGGGATGGGCTTTCTCCTTAGGCCTGCTGCTTACAGTAGAAGGGTGCTGCCATCTGAAGAGCAATGGTGAGGAGCTGCTGAAGCCCTGCAAGGTAGGTCCCTGGGCCTTCTGGCTCCTGGCATCTCACATTTCTTGCTCATTCAAAGTGCTCTGAGGCCTGGAAGTTGGGTGAGTGGGCAGAGACACTGCTCTGGGATTTGGAAATGGGAAATGAGAGAATTAACACAGCTGCCTGGACTGGGGATATAGCTCAGTGGAATTAGCAAGCCTACCTGGCAAGTGCAAAGTCCTGAGTTCGGTCCCCAGGACTGAAAACAAAATGTAAAACGCTGCTGTTTGGGGGCTATGGATACACAGCTCTGCCGTGGGCTCCTTTCCAGCCCGGACAGATACTTCGATTTACAAAAGTTCATCCACCCAGGATGGAGTCCCCATCGGGGCTGGGCTGCAGGCGGGAGGTGACAGTGCACACAGACCAGCTGTGGAGCTGCGGGCGAGTGACTTGGCCTTGCAACATATGGGAACATCTGGCTCAAGGTCAACGATGGGCTGTTGCTCTTGTTTTATTTTGGTTTGTTTTTGAATGTTTGGGGAGCATTTAGGGTTGGTCTGACAAAACAGAGTGAATGGTGACCTTTTTGGTCTAGACATCTACTTCATCTGGAGGGAAAGAATAGTTGAAAACATATTTTGAGAGGATTCTTAAATTTTCTGGGCCTTGATAGCTTTTCCATTCACTTTGTAATTGGCCACTGCCTTCAACCTCGTTGACCCACACTACATGGGAACTAAAGACAGTCACCACGTGGGTCTGTAGCTACTGCAAATTCCCTAGATACACATGGATGCTTCTACAGCATTGGTCCTTGCACCTGGATAAGGACTGGACCCAGAACTGTGCAGTGCAGGGCTTACAGACACCAGCTTAACTGAGTGACAGAGGCCAGGATCTCAGCAAAGAGGACCTGTCCCCTGCACAAGAGCTCAGGTATAGAGAGGCCAGCAGGGCTGCCAACCAGAGCTCTAGTGTGTGCTGAGGGTCATGGGGCCACAGGGTGGCTGTGGGCACTGTGAGCAAAGAGGAGATGTCCGTACTGGTCCCGTGCTGTGAGGTGTGGGAGTCATCTCTTGAGAAGGTTGGGCATTGGATCTCAGCAGGAAGGCCCTCAGCAGCCTTCTGGAAGCCGTGGTGGCTGGGACAGGATCTGCTACAGGCTGGCAGTGGGAGGCAGCTGTGACAAGAGAGGTCCTTGAGGCGCAGCTATAATCACCACTTTTCAGTGTTGGTTTTCATCTTTGAATTTTGTGATTTTCATCTTAGCATTTTGATTTTCATCTACCCGTTGTCTTCCTGCAGCTTCATAATTTGCTGGCTTCCAAGGCAGCTGTAATCTGGCTGAGGCATTGCTTCCGAGGAGGGTGCACCTGCCATGCCTGGGCTGCGGTGGGGGGGAGGCGCCAGACCTCTGCCTTGCTCCCTCTCCACACACCTGCACCTCACAAAGGATGTGGGTCCGGGCAGGGGCCTTCTCCAGACACAATCTGGCTCCCCAGGCCCATACTCCATCCTGCAGGCCACAGTGCACTCTGGGGAGAATTTTCCACATTACAGATATGAGGATGGTGGCACCCAGGGAACAGCGGATTTCACCCAGCTAGGGTCTTGGGGGAGAATGGAAAGCAACACATAAGGCCACTGAAAGGTTCAAAGAGCAAGTAGGGACTACTGGGCCACAAACAACAGTTTCCCCAAGAGTAATCAGCAGGGCCAGGGATATACCTCAGCGGCACAGCACCTGCCTGGCAAGTGCAAGGTCCTGAGTTCGATTGCTGGCACCTAAAAAAAAAAAAAAGTAATCAGCATTGGACTACTTCTACTCTGAGGCTGGGTGAGCATAGTTTTTTTTAAAAAAAAAACTTTTTATTTTGGAGTAATTCTAGATTTGCTGAGAAATGACAAATGTGATTTCCAGCCACGTTAACATCTAACTTAACCATGATACACCTGCCAGAGCTAAATAGTTAACATCAGTACAATGGCATTAGTTAGACTCCAGACTTGGTGTGGATTTAACCTATTTTTCCAATAATGGCTTTTGTTGTTATTGCTCTAGGATACAATCTGGGATGTGCATTCTGGGTTTGTCTCATTTTCATAGTTTCCTCTGATCTGCAATGGTTTCCCCATCTTCCCTTGTCCTTCATGAGCTGCGCCTCTGTTTGGAAGATCTGACCTTTGCAGTTAGTCTCAATTATAGGTTTGGTTTTTTCAGTCCATCATTTTTTTACTTTATTATTTTTTATTTTAAAGACGATAATTAAGAAAACAATAAGTGATACAGAATTTCAAAACAAGATGATAGGAAATTAACAATGGTTATTATACTGCATATTGTCATCTTCAAAGTAGCTGTTCAGATGACCAGATACAGGCATGTAAGATTGATCAAACAATATAAGCACTAACTATTCCTTTCAATGCACTAATAGAAATTAGCACAATTTTCTTCGCTATCGGGTATAGATATGGATTCCTTTCCTCTTTTCTCCTTTCCCCATCCCAGTTATTCTTTCCTTTTCAGCAGTTTTCCCAACTGTAGGTTTTGAGGAAGAAGTACAGCACAACAGAAGTTCACATCAGCAGTGATTTAGCTGCTCTGTGACCCTTGTCCCTCCCTATAAAATGGGAACCACATCTGTAACCCCAGCATAGATGCAAGCACCAAAACAAACCACAGTTACAAGTCCAGAGCTTGCCATAGCTGAATCCCTGTGTGGCTCCCAGCATCCCTCACTAAAGAACACTGCGTCCCACCAACTTGGGTCACAAGGAAATTCTTGCAGGTCTTGCTGTCACCAGCCTCTGCTGGCCCCTTTGCACACTTGACACCTGGGGTGGGGATAAGCCAGGACTAGGAGGGAAACAAGACCCAGTTGGGCCACAGAACTTGAGGCTTCTCCCGCAGGGTGCCTGAGGTGCAGGGTAGTATGTGTGCGTGCACATGTAACATGTACCCACGTGGAGCATCCACAGGATATAAGACGTGTCCTGCTTACTGGGATAAATTGGTTATGATCTGTAAGACTGGCATGCCTTGTGGTTTCCTAGAGCCTGTGAGGTCCCTAAATTTGTAGGCAACTTTGTGAGGGTGAGGATTCTCTGTTAAGAGAATTTGTAGCTTTCATCACCTTTCCAGTCCAGTAATGTTTGGAGTCACCATATCCAATATCCAGTGAAGATAATTTCCATTTATCTTTCAGTGTGGTGTGGACATGAGCTGTGGGAAGGATTTGGATGAAGGAGTTAAAGCGGTCATGTCCACAAGGTCCTGTAGGTTGGAGGCTGAACACTCAGCCCGAGGACCAGACGGCCAGAGTTCAAACTTCAGCCCTGCCTTGCCATGGTTGTGCGACCTTGGGCAAACTAGAGTCTTTTCAGAAGATAACAGTAGTCTCACCTCGCTGCATACTAGCAACCTGACCTAGCTCAGGCTGACTGTATCCTCTGGGGCTTATTTCTTTCTATGTGATAATAGCACATCGTGACCTCCAAGTTGAGCCGCAAAGCCCAAGTCCTTAGGCGAGTTGTACCTTTACAGAAAGCCCCATGTCCATTCTTCTAATGCCATTCAATTCTCAGTATCAAAGTCACTGGGAGATCTTTGCAGCTAGGCAAGACACTTTATATGATGACTTCTTTAGTGTACAATATTTACTTTGAAATCTCAAAAAGGACAGCATGGCCTAGTGATGTTTCCAAAGAGGAGGCATTCACTACAATGGGGAAGCATGAAGCTAGATGTTTCGGGTGTTCCCAGGTCAAGCTAACCACAAATTGTGTTTGGATCTCAGCACTTGGACTGCTCAGAGAAGCACATTCCCTGGGGTGGGCTTGGGAATCCTTTCACATTGTGGCCACACTGTCTGTGGCTTGCGCTGAAGGCTGCATAATGAGCAAAGTGAGAAACTCATGGTAGTGTTTATGTTTACAGCAGCTCACCACTTTTTGTCCAAGACCTTTCTGGAAGGAGCCTCAGGACAACTGTTCTCAGGCTCTAGACCTGGAAGTTTGTTGCCTCTTCAGGGCAGGGCGTAGCTTTCAAGCACTAACCCTAGTCCCAATCATTTCTACTCTTTGCTGTTAGGGCCGGGGATATATCTCAGGAGCACAAGCGCCTACCTGGCAAGTGCAAGGTCCTGAGTTCAATTCCTGGCACCAGAAAAAAAAAAAAAGACTAACTCTACTCTTTGCTGTGGACTCCGAGACACACAGGGCCAAGCTTGGACCTAGCCAGTAGCAACTGTGTGTAGGTCTCTGTATCAGCTTTCTGCCATATTAGTTTCCTGCCCTCATTTACATTCCAGTCTAATTTCTTCAACTATTTGCTCTCCTCTTTTCTTGTATTATATTTATTTTTATGAGTGTCCTCACTTCTCTTTTTGGGAACACCAGGAAATGCATGACTGAATAGAGACAGGACAGCATTTCCAGAAGAGCCTGATGCGTCCTAAGGGTGGTCCGCTAAAAGCTCCCAGTCCATGATCAATGCATGGAAAAGTCCTATGGTGAAACGGTTAGCTGTGGTCTATGATAGTAGCCAAATAGCTTAAGTTTCAGCTGCCTACTTCTACAAATATTCCACTTTGTATTGTAAAGATGATATAAATTATTTTATTCTATTTTACTCCTGCTATTTCTATGGTATAATCTTATTTTAAAAATAACTTTTTGAAATGTATTGTACATTAAGATAGATTTACAAGTTATAAACCCTATTCATGGTTTTACTTGGGTGACTTTATGCGAAAGGCTGGACTGCCCTTCTTCTGTGCACTAACATGGAAGATTTCCATTTTGTGGCTTCTAGCTCCCCCTTTATCTCATGGGCTCTGAGCCACCTGTCACTGTGGTAGACAAAGTGTAGGTCAAGATAGGTATCTGGTAGATTGAGAGCAGTCTGTGCTAGACCACTAGACCCATTTAACAACAGCTTTCTGGGACACAGATATACCATACACCTTCATAGGTTTATTATTAAATTCACTGAAAAGACTGTGTCACATATAACTTGTATATAAGAAAGAAACACATACTATTCTTTATCATCAATGCCTACCAGCCAGCTTGGCCTCACAGAAAGCTCTCACTGATTTTTGCCACTCTGAAACAAAGAATAGCTGGGCTGGGACTGCAGCTAACTGTGAGCACAGTATGGGCATGTACATGAGGGGGTATTTTCATTTATGTTAAGGGGAGGATCAAAGAGAAACAAGATGTCTGTTAAAACTATAGTCTTAGACTTTGATGGGAGTGGCTTCTGCTCAGTTGGGTATTGAATGGTTTATAAATTCTCAGAAAAGTTTCCTCAAGTTTTTGTTATCTGCCTTGCCTGTCCAGTCAAGAAAATCAACAAAACAAACAAACCTCAGGTGTGTAGCATTTGCCTGTGCCCATGCTTCCATACGCCAGCAGTGCCCAAGGTCAAAAAGTTGCCACTGTGACTCAGCTGACCAGGGACTCGCTGCATGGCACCGTGTTGCCACCTTACAAACATGGCAGACACGCACACCACATAATGTGGCGGATGCTAAAATCTAGTAAAATAACTAGGAGGCAAGGGGTCTAAGTGTTTAGAACCTGTGCTTTTAATGTAATGCACTGTCATATTATATGCTTTAATATTACACTTTTAGCAATTAATTTTATTTCACTTTTTGGTATTTGGAGACACAGTCTTAGCACGTAGTGTAGGTCGATCTTGAACTCAGTAATCCTCCTTCCTCAGCCTCCCAGAGTGCTGGGATTACTGGTGTGCACCACCATGCCTGACTATCAATTCATTTTATATATAAAACCAATCATCCGATGGCTTTTGTACATCGGTTTGAGCTTCTCCAGCACCATGCTGGCTGAGCATCAGAATAACCTGTCACCAAAATGTAGGCCAGGGCCTGCTGGAGCCTGGCTCTACTGAATGCCCACAGAGAACCTGCTTCCAGGGCTTTCCAGAATCCAGAGCCCGGTGGCCCCTCTGCTGCTCAGCACAGGAAAGGGGAGCCCTGCATGAGATTTTCCGACAGTGGTCAGGTCCCCACCTGCAGCTGCCAGCCTGGTTCTCTCCAAGGGTTGCTAGGGGGAGGACAGAACAGGAAAGAGATCCCCATGCTGACACCAAACTCCTTCTTGGCAGCCCCTGTGGGCTGAGGTTGGTGAGCAGATGCCTGCTGTCTGGACCCCCAAGCAGGTGGCCCTGTTTGTGGATGTGGGGGACAGAAGGGGCAGCTTGGCTGATTTTGCCAGGGTCTCACCTGGACAGAGGCCCCTGGGCTCCCTTGGAGCTGGGATCCTAACCAGAGGGAGGGCATCACTTACTTCATAAAAGCCACCCTAAAAAGGCCTGCCCCACCTGGGACCAAGCCCTGTGTGAACCTCTGAGCTCTGGTGTTGATGTTTGTCCTAGCACAGAGTGTAAGTGCATACAGAGTACAAATGTATGCACCGCATTTTTGAGCTGTATTGACAGTCTGGAGCTGTGCAAAGATGCTGGGAATAGGTGGGGTGGGGGAAGGAGCAGAGGCTCTGCTTGCAAACCTGTTAGAGCTGCAGGGAGGGGTGGATGCGGGTTCCAAAAGCAGAAAGCAGACTCCCCGACCTTCCTCTCTGTGGTCAACACTGCCCCTGGGAGCCATCCCTAGATCAGTGGGCACCTGGCCGGGCCACCAGGGCAGTGAAGAGATGCAGATGGGCTCTGGGGGGGTTGTGCCCAGCAGGTAGGCTTTGGCCTGGTTTCAGGTAAAGACACCACTCATGCTCCGGGGCTTGGAACCTTTCCCGAGTCAGGGTAGGCAAGTCAGTGCTTTAACAGGACTTTAAAGAGACAGAGCCTGGTGGGGCTCAGTGCACGCACACACACACACACATGCATATGCACACCCATGTACACACCTGTGACTGAGAGGAAGCTGAAAGCTGGGAGCTGACAAGCTCTGAGCTGGGCTCACCTAGGACAACATGCTGGGACTGGGGGAGCTGTGAGCAAAGGCTTCTATTCTGCCTGAACTCACTGGCACCAGTGCCCAAAAAGATGCACTGTGGAGGATGCCCTCCCTTTGGGGTGTGGGCACCTTCCTGTGTCCTTTCCCAGTGAAGCCCTTCACCTGCCCAGCAGCTCAGGTGTTTCGTGGGGCCTTGTGGGTCTCCATTTCTCCCCCCACCTGGCCACCTACATCATCCAACCAGGGTCAGTCCTGCCTCCTGCGCTGTCTCTGTTGATCCATATGACCTGACCGTCACGACTGACTGGGAGGGTGTGGAAACGGTCACTGTGTGGTTGTCCTCCTCCACTGCTTCTTTGCTCCAACCCAGATCCAGTTTCGGTGGGGCTTTCCCCAGGGTTCTGCAGTGCGCTTGAGCCACCTGTGTGTGCCGAGGCAGACAGCGTGGGGGAGGGCATGAAGGCCGTTGCTTTTCCCAGAGGCAAGCTGGGCTGGATCAGGGGCTTGTCAGAGGCTGAGGTCATAGCCTTTCCCTCAGCGGCTTCATAGCAGTTACCTAGGAGCTGATCTTGACCCCTCCCAGGTCACAGTGACCACCAATGGGGGACCTGTACCCCTGGGTTCTGCCCAGGGACATTCTCCACAGTTTTTTCTCTGTGGCTGTCTCTGGATAAGTAGCTGGCCTCGTGCTGCTTGAGGACACCATGGAGACCCTGGCTCTGTTTCCAGCACGAGCAGCTGCCAGCAGGAAGCCAGGCCAGGCCTGGGGCTTGGCCGCCAAGGGACCAACACCTCCAATCACAGACAGGTCTGTCACCCCAGACAAGTCGGGGACACATCATTCACATCTGATTCTGTGTCACTCTACCTGTGGAAGACGTGAGCACAAAAGTCACAGACTCCCCCATCTAGACATGGACATTCCCGGCCTTCATGCTAGCTTTTCTGCCGCGGACCTTGCCTGAGTGGGGTCTGATGGGAAGCAGGCGGGCACTGGAAATGCTGACGCCGCTGCAACTCTGTCCAGCGCCAGCCTTTGGTTTTGTGGTGTCTGGGTCTGGGGGCTCCGGGGAAGCCACAGAACCAGCAGGCGGCTGACATGGGGGCTGGGCTGTGGCCACTGGGAGGAGCCAGCTAATTTTCTACAGATGTATCGTGTGTCCCTGACTCTAAGACTGGAAACATTATATAATCCTGAAGAACACTTTGCAAACAGATACATGGCCATTGGTAATGCCGCCAGCCTGGCCTTGCTCCCTCCGAGCCGGTTGTCTTGGTTACCCGCTGCACAGGGACTCATTGCAGAAGCGCTTGTACACGCGCTCGTCCGCTTCCTTCTTTCCATCCTTGCCCTGGCTGCAGGCCTTCGCCACCATCATGTCTGCGGCATCACATATTTCACTGCATTCGCTTTATTTCCTTTAGACTTCAGCCTGCTTAGATTTTAACATCTTGGAGGGCTGCAATTAGCTGCAAGATAACAAGCAGGGCGCAGAGCCATTCTGAACTGCTTGTAGGACTGGAGGCTATTTTTCCCTAATCCCTCCAAGGAATGGCAATTAAACGGGGAGACCAAAGTCTCATTTGGGGGGCGGGGCAGGTGGGCTTTGAAGGGCATTGTCAGCAGTGGTGACAGTGGTCTGAGTGTTCTGTCCCCTCTCATCCAGCTCCCTGACGACCAGATTTGTGGGCCAGGGCTGCTGATGTGGTCTTTGGCCAGAGAACAGACTTTCCTGCCTGTGAAATGAAGTGACTCATAAGGAAACAAACCCCAAAGCTTCGGTCTCATTTGTTCTTAATCAGAGGTCCGTGAACCATTCCGGGGCTTTGCTGGGAAAGAAGCCCTCAAATCAGGGTGCCACATTTGGCATGTAAATTTAAATTTTAAAAAGTTTGTAGACGTTAAGTGTTTATAATAGTAAACATGTAAGATCGAATTTTTCCTACCGTGCTTCAGGAAGGGAGATGGTTTCCGTAGTTTCATTAGATTCTCTAGGGGAGTTGCAGCCCCACCATATTTTTAAGACCAATTTCTTTTCTCTCTCTGCCCCCTCCATTTCTGGAGATTGAAATGAAGAACTCTGAAGATCTGTTTCTACATACTGAAGTCCTGAGGTCCAGTTGTGGCATGGGAACACATGATCTGAATTTTAAGTCTGAGATACTTGCCAAGGGACATAGCGTTAGCATGTGGGGAACCCTGGATTGGAACCTGGGTCCTTCTTTGCCGAGCATGTGTGTACCCACTTCATTAAAGTGCCTCCTCCTTAAGAGAGTTGTTCTATCTCAACTTCTTTAACAAAAGGTATTGCTGACATGTTAGGAGTAAGAGATTCTGCCATGATTCCTGCCATTCATGGTTCTTAACTAAAGGAAATGCTCTGGCATTTTTAAAACTAGAAAGATACCGCACCCTTGAGTTTGCATTTCTCACCAGTAGCCAGACTGACACAAAATTTGGCCCTTGGTTAATTGTTCTTTCCCGCTATAACCATTAAGCCTAGGAGGCAAGCTGTATTTATCAAACTGAAGTGTTACTAGGAGGAGCCAAATAAAACTGAAATTCAAGAGACCAAGTCAAAACGTTCAACCACTGGAGCGGGAGATGTCAGCCGGCAGCTTCCTGAGCACCGTGGGCCCTTCCTCTTCAAACGGCTGTTGTTATTGGCAACACTTTGTGCACCCTCACTTCCCACATGTGTTTGGTTTCCTTTCTCAGTCACCCTGTCTTGAATCTCCGTGAAGTCTAGCATGCAGACCTAGAAGCAAAGAGCCGGGGCAGGTGCAGTTTCGGGTCTACGGCTCCTTCCAAGAGTCTCTGCTAGGTGGCCCATCCCTCATCACTGACAATCGGCATTCACTGAAGGAAGCCATTCTGCGAGGTGGAAAGCGGTCACACAATGAAGAGAGCAAGAAGTGTTTTCACCCTCAGCACTGCTGATGTAGCACATTATTAAACGTTAGATCGTGTGACTTCTTGGCCACAAAGTACTGGCTGATGATTACTAACCAGTAGAGATAGATATGGGTATAAATGACTAGATATGGGTATAAATGACATCTTTCTAATGTTCTGGCAAACTGGGCTGTTCTTCACAGCAGTGCACCTTTTCTTATGTTTGGATTTTAGTGCACTGATTGATTTGTTAATTCAGAGAATGATTTATAAACTGTATTCTACTGCTTGGATGAGGACTGAAGATACAAACATTAGGAAGGAAGGAAAGAAGGAAGGACCCTTCCCTTGAGAGGCTGAAGGAAGGCAGATGTGTTTTCTACCCTGTGGGTTTGTGCCGGGGGCTCTGAGGAAGGTTGATCATCTGTACAGGGCTCCAGAGCTCACAATGTCCTCGTTACAGCTTGGGGGGAGATGGGTTTCAGGAGGCTCACAGAGGACACTGAAGAAAACTGCGCGAAGTGCTTGTGTAGCTCTCCTCCGGAGCACGCGTTTCTTATCATAGCCCATTCGCTGTCATCACCAGCAGTAGAAACCCCCATCCCAAGCAGTGGTCCGAGAGCCAGTGCACATAGCATGGACCTGGGTGGTGTGGAAGGCAAATGGTTCTAAACATCTCAGCTTTCTCATTCTGGCCTCAACAGAGATTTTTATACGGGATTTTACATTTTACAGATTACTTTTATTCAACTTGATCCCTTAAGGCAAGCAGGAAATATACTTCTGTGTCTATAAAATATTTACTTTGATTGTGTTATCTTCCTGGCCCAACCCTGTCCTCCATGCCCCGAGCTTGCTAGGGTCTCCACCTGCTCCATGCAATCAGAGTGAGGCTGATTTACTTAGCATGTGCTCAGGACGGCCGAGGACACTTGCTACCTTCCAGAGTATTTGAATGTGGGTGCTTGGCAGGCCTGGTATCCTGTAACACACTGTACAAATGGGAATTTGAAAAGCCAGAGCCGCCATTAGCTGCCCTAGCTGGGTGCGGGCATCTCCATAGCATGGAGAAGTCCATGCCCTGAAAGGAAGTCAACTTCCTTGCTGGAGCTGTCTGAGTGGGATATTGATTGTGTAGGGTAACCAAGAGCGCCGGGTTCACTCTCTCTGGTGTAGGTTCACTTTGCTTTGGTACCTCAGGAGACAAAGACAATCTCTGGTTTTGTCAGCAAGTGGTGTCTAGGCAAGTTCTCACGTCCTCTGGCCCTGGTCACCCTGACCATGTGCCATCCGCTGCTGAGTTAGGCGGTCATTCCAGTTCACTGAAAGGCTCAGGTGAAAGTGGAGCTGCCATCCGTCCCCGGGGGCCCAGCCACCACTCAGGTGCGTGTCGCGCTGCAGTTGTTCCTCTGTGAGAGAGGCCTTTGCACCCCGCAGTAAAGGTGCGGTCAGAAGGAAGGGCGCTGAATGTGCAGTCCGCGGTGGCCTCCCCCGCAGGGCCGAGCTCTAAGGGCTGAGGTGGGGCAGAAATACGGAGGCTGGGGCCCTGCACCAAGGCCCTGCTTCTGGCCACAGAGGCCACAGTGGCCTTCTTGACCCCTTTAACTCTCCACTTCCCCCACCTCAGAGGCGGAGCCTAGAGAATATGCACCCTTTTGTGTCTGATGGATTTCACGTGTCAGTGCGGTCTGAGACCCATTCATTTTCCGACCCCTCTTTACAGCTGAGTGGTGCTCCCCTGTGCAGACACATCATGTTTGCTGTAGCTTTCACCGGGTGGCTCTACTGTGAGAAGTCCAAAGTGTGAATAATTGAAGAGCAAAATAAAAGAGAGGTGACAGGAAGCAGAAAGGTAGACACTGGAGAGGGGCAGGGACCCGGGGAAGGAGGACGGCAAGGTGGGAGAAGGGGGCATAAAATGACCAAGATTTGGTGTCTGTACCGATTCCCAGGGTGAATGAGAAGTGTGTGTGTGCGTGTGTGTGTGTGTGCTATCCAGTACAGACATATACCCACACAACAGCACAGGTCTTGGGGGCCTTAGACCTTCAGGATCAGGTGGGTGCCTGGGAAGCTCTCCCAGGCCCAGTCACCAGCACCTGCCCGGGAAGTGGGCTCAGCCCTCAGCCATGCTGTCTTGCTCAGGGTCAGTGAATGCCTGGCCTCAGTCTGCCCCAGCCTCCTGCCCTGTCTCACCTAAGCGGACCCCATCTGGGTCCCACAGTTGCTGCTGACACCCGTCTTTCTGCAGTTTCAAGGCTGCCCCGTGCTATCAGCAGATTCGCAGAGACTGACAGCTTGGAGCTGCTGGATTGGTGAGGTGACCATGGCAGAGGACTGAGCATGGCTGTGGTGGCGCCCGCCTGCCCCACGCCTGCCTCAGGGACCTCAGGCACACCTGGCCCACCGGGCTCTGCTGTCCTAGTTGAAAAGTAGGGCAATTAGTGTCTCCCTCTGGGGAGGGGAGGGATGGATAGAGCTTGCAGGTGGCCTCGGCCTGTGCCCCAAGGCCTGGCAGAAACCCTGGGACCAAGAAAGTGGCACATTCCCCGCGGCGTCACCTTTCTCTCCCCGGCTCCTCTGCCTTCTGCGGCCCCACCTGGGCAGCTTTCATTTTCTTCATTTTCTCCTTCTCCTTTCCAAGCTCTTCGATTTCATTTTCTAACTTTCGAAGCCAGTAGCTTCCTTCAGATCCCAGAGTTTCATCTTTTCTCGTAGAGTACGAGCATTTAAAGTTCCATTTTTCCTTAGAGGCCCCCTCTTGGTCTCCCTGAGACTCACCATGCGGGGTGGTGGGTCCCCAGCAGGACAGAGCCACCCTGGGCACCTGGCTCCCCTCTGCTCTCCTCAGAGCAGTCGTTTCAAGTGGGAAAATCACAGCTCCTCCGTGGTCCATAAAATCAGTTTCTTGGGTGGTCACAGGCCCTTTAAAAACAAAATGGTAAGAAAGAGGAAGTACCTGCACTGCCTGAGGAGGTAAGAAGTGTTTCTTGAAGCTCCAGTTCTCGGGGTACAGGGGGATCTGTGCGTAAGCACTGGGAATGCCTTACACTATCGCTATGCAATGTTGTTGTCTCTGATGGTCAGATTAGAAAAGAGTGTTGATAAGCCCTGGTTCGTGGGTGCCCACATGCCCTCCCACACAGGGAGGACACTTGGAGAGGTCTCTGAAGGGTGGTGGCTCTGCTGTGACTCCCACAGACCCGCTGACCTCCTCAGGGCACTTGTTAATCAATGATTTCTTGAGAAAAAAAAACCTCTACGAGGTCATGCACATATTCTGTCTTCTCCCATTTCTCCAAGAACTAAAACCAGTAAAATCCAGAAAGGTGTAGGAGAAACTTCCCTTTTCTAGAAGAGTGAGAAATGAATTTCTGCTGTTAATCCTTGGCACTCTGTGAGAACATCCCTAACAAACCTACACACCACTACCACTAGGACCCTAATCTCTGTAGCCGGCCTCTGACACCTACCACTTTATGTGGTATCTGTGGATCTCACTACTCTATAGCCTTCATATAAATGGAATCATATGGTATTTACCTTTCTGTGACTGGCTTACTTCACTTGGCGTAATGTTCTCAGGCTCATCGATCATCCAGCTTGTGACAGAATTTTCTTCCTTTGCAAGGCTGAATAATTTCTATTGCATGCACAGACCACATTTGGTTTATCCATTCATCTGTCCACCTGTGCATCCATCCATCTGTCCATCTATCCAAATGTCCATCCATCTGTCCATCATCTGTCCATCCATCCTTCCATCTATCTGTCCACCCATCCATCTGTCCATCCATCTGTCCATCCATCCATTCACCCATCCATCCATCCGTCCGTCCATCTGTCCATCCATCCATCCATCCATCCATCCATCCATCCATCCGTAGATACTTGGGTTCCTTCCATCTTGGGATACTGTGAATGATGCTGCTAGGAGCAAGGGGGTACCATACCATATTTATTCAAGTCCCTGCTTTTAATTGTTTGAGGTTTATACCCAGGAGTGGAGTTGCTGAATCACACTGTCATTCAGTGTTTAAACTGAATTTAAATTTTTTACGATCTGCCACCTAAGACTTTGGATCTGACTTCGAGTAAGGTGGGAGCCACTGGAGAGTTCTGTGTGGGGACGTGACTTTATGCGGCCTCTGGCTAGAGGGATCACAGCTGGCTGGCCTTTGGGAAGGGCTACTGAGAGGGCCGGGGAAGGGGCAGGGAGATCAGATGAGGCTGCTGCTGCGGATTTCTCTGTGAGGGTAACAACAGCTCAGCCCGAAATGGAGTAGAGGCGGAGAGACTGGCCCGGCTCTGGCTACATAGTGACAGTGGCGTCAACAGGAGTGGAAGAAAAGAGTATAGGCAACAGAAAGTGGAGTTGCAGTTTGCAGGCGCGGAGAAGGCACGTGCCCAGCAGGGTGCGGAGCAGACCGGGGGCTTGCTCTGGCCGTTTTGAACCTGAGACGTCCTAGGAACCCCAGTGGCCATGCAGGGGGACGTTGACAGCCGGCTGTCCGAGCTCTGCCGGCCTCTTCTTTGGACCTTTCCTCTCCTGGGTGTCATGGGTTCACAGTCCCCACGCGCACCCAAGTACTCCAGGCCCTGTGCGACCTTCCGGAAAGCACTTCTCCGGGGTGTGTGACGGTGCGCGGTCCCAGGGAGGCCAGGAGATGGCCGCCCGGCCCATGACAAGCCGGGGACCACTTCAGCTCCTAGACCCATGTCCTGTCCAGCCGAGCCAGGGCATGCAGGCCGCTGGACACAGCCGAACAGCTGTCCTGGAGGCCCGACTTGCCCTGCACAGCCTGGTCCTGTGCTCGCAGCTCTCAGCCTCCTGTTACATGAAAGAATCCTGCTCTCCAAGGTGTCAGGAAGCTGGACTACTCAAGGGTCCCCCCTTTGAACAGAGAGGACTCTGGAAGGCCAGGAAAACACATTTATCCTCAGTGTCAAGAACTGCCTGGCCTTCTGTCCTCTGAGGCAATCGGGGAGTCTGAGGGGCGGTCGGAGGGTGATTAGGGCTGGGCCTGTCCGCATGCTGACTGTCAGTGTGCAAGGGAAGAGGAAACTGGGACCAGGTGGGGACACATAACTGCCTATGGATGAGTCTGGTTATAGAGCCACTCCTCCTTGGTCCCAGGCCAGGGCAGCCGCACTGAGCAGCTATTGGCTTCTCATGGCACTGGATACTTTATCCACAAGCCCCAGACTTCCATCCTCAGGCTCAGCTGAGATGAAACCCTGGCCCCTCTGTGCTCCCAACAGTGGCCCCACCGGCACTTGGGCCAGCCAGGGGACACTCGCTTTCCTGTGAATTTACACGGCACACCGAATGTTTTAGAAAATTCACCTGTTGGGTTCCTGTGGGACACTGGGTTCTGATTTGGAACTCAGACACTTGACAGCAGGGCAGGACAGGGGGCAAAAGACCCTCACTTCGGGAGGATGGAGCACATCTCTCCCCCTAGTGAATAGCCCCTCTCACCTGCAGTCCACCATGCCAACCACATCCCACTTCCACTGATCACCCCGTCTCAGTCTCTCGCCAATGCTCTCACCAGGGCCTCCGCTTCACACCTGACTCAGCCCTGCTGGAAGTCACCCCATGTTGCCTGGCATTTTGAATGTGGTCCTAGCCCCTGGCCTTGCCCTCTCTCCTCGAGCCATCGCAGTTCATTTTTCTCCTGTGCACCTAGATCCCACAGGGCCCTCGTTGAGGCCTTCCTCTTGCTGCTGTCTGACCTGAGACGTTACAGCCAGCATGCAGAGGCCCAGGACAGGGGAGGTCTCTGAACGGCCCAGTGCCTCTGGCACCACATGGTCCTGGTTGACTTGCTCTGTGCTTAAAAGAAGTGGTTGGGCATAATGAGTTCCTCATGGGGTGCGAATCAGACGGTCCCCGGGGTTCCCCTGAGCAGTGAGGACCATGCAGCCATCATCGGGGTCTAGGGGAGGCTTGATGGGTGCAAGGCAACCTGGCAGCCTGGATCTGGAATCCTGAAACAGCCCTGGGAGTTGATTCCAGGTGGTTTTCCTGCTGAGAGCCTGAGATGAGGGCAGGAACTTCCATACACAGTCTTAGATGCAGACCGACCCACATGCACATGTGCATAGCAGGGAACCTCAGAAACTGTGTTTAAGCTTGAATGACATGAAAAGGGCTAGGTATCATACTACATGGCAAGAAGAATATTAAAATTACATGGAGCAGAGTGAGAGTTAATGCTTACTTAGAGGCTGTATGTGCCGGACACTGCACAGGACTTTACTTTTATATTTGCTAATTCCAAGACCCTGCATGGTGGCCATCACCATCATCTCTCAGTTTTGCTGACTGGAAAAGCAAGGTTGATATAAAGATCCAAGGAACCAGCAAAGGTGCTTACTTTATGAATTGTAACACCAGGATTTGGAGACAGACTGTCTCCTTCCAAGGACTCCATTTCAACCTATGCTTCTTCCTGCTTTCAGTTTTATTAAAACTTTAAAGTGTGCCTGTCACCCCAAAAGGGACCAAGAAGTGATACTCCAAAATATTAATAGAGATTTGCCTCTGGGTATTGAGCATATGGGGAAAATTTTCTATACAGTTTCCTATATTAACATTTTTCTTATCATGAGCACATTCTATTTTAATATAAAGTTTTGAGTTTCATCAACAAATAAATTGCCACATACAAAAACTGCAGATAAATTTAGCATATCTATAGAGAAGCAAAAAGAGGGAAACAATCAAGTTGGGTCAAATGCAATATTTAATATGCTGTGATAGAGTAGGACTCATTTCACAGTGAAAGGAGAATCTGATATTACAAAATGTATGCGTGAAATTTGTTCCATCAGCGACCAGAGTAGAGAAGCGATAGCCGAGTATTGTGATACATGCTTTAAGAAAGAGGTTCAAGGGGCTGGGGATATAGCTCAGTGGAATAAGTGCTTGCCTAGCAAGCACAGGGTCCTGAGTTCGATCCCCAGTACCGCAAAAAAAAAAAAAAAAAAAAAAGAAAGAGGTTCAAGAGAATTTAACAGCACACCGGCAAAGGCTGCTCGTGGTGCCGAGGGAAGGGAAACAAATGTCTAGTGGCTGCTGCACAGTACAGCCAACTTGAGGAGAGTGCAGAGGTTTCTGCTATCAGTGACATTAGCTTTGCTTTAGAACTTCTAGCTAAAACAAGATAACAAGGAAAAGTAAAGAAGCATCCAGATATTTAGAGAAAAAGCATGAAAGATGATATATTTGTCTGCCAGACAAGGCTATGTCAAGTAACTGAGAACCATTAGAATTAATAAGAAACCTGAAATATACAAACTTCAATAGCTTTTTGTTCAATAATAACAATGACTTTGCCAGTTCTCCACAACCGGCATAGGAGTTTAGATGTAATGCCAAGAAAAACTAGCACAGGAGTGTTTAACCTGTCAGAATTACTCTTTATTAGATTATAAAACTAAATGACAAAGATTAAGGGAGAAAGTCTTGAAAAGAAGGAATTAAACTGTGCCCCTGAAGGCGAGCAATTGATGTGTGTGTGTGTGTGTGTGGTTTTATGTGGGAACAGACACACAGCCCGGAAACAGGGCCTGGAATATGTAATTTAGTATGTGATAGAGAGAATTTCAGGTCAGTGAGAATGATGGGTTATTCTTTCAAATTTTATTATGAAAATGTCTGATTTGCCAATTCATTGATACATTTATTCTAAAGCTATGTGCTTATACTTTGTCTAACCATTTTAAAATTTGCCTTGGACATTTAAAGCTTGAATCCAGTTGGATCTGATGGGAGAGAACGGTGTCATCCTTTCGTCTGTTTCATCTGCGGTCCTTGGCCGGCCGCATTCTTAGTCACTACCAGTTTAAGGAGTTCACAGCTCTCGGACTTACGCTTTTCCTTTGTGGATTTCTTTGCTGTCCTCGAGCCTTTTCTCATCCATAGAATTTTGGAGTCAGCTTATAAATTTCCTTAAAAGTATACATTGGCCTATTGATTGCAAATGCTTTCGATTTTGAGCGATTTGGAGAGAAGGTACACATCTGTGCTGTAAGTCTTCCTAATCGTTATCAGTCCCATCTCTATAAATTTGCACATTTTTGCTGGATCTGTATCTAGGTGAATTAGAGCTTTAGTTGATATTTGAATTGTTTTAAAAGTTCTACGTAATGATAGGCTTTAAATAGGCCACATCCACTGGGGAAAAAAGTAATGTGTCCCGTGAACACCTCAACAATCATCACAGAAGAACAAATTTAAGTAAAAAGATTCCGTCTGTCACCGGTCCTGCTAGGAAAAGGGATGTCTGATGAGGTAAGGGTTGGGGGTCTGGGAGGGATGAGACGTCCTGGCTGGCGCTGGTGGAGTACAACCTGGCTTGATCACTTTGGCCATCAGTTGGGAATCCCACAGCCACCAATAGAGCATGCGCTGCTGCCCTGTTTGTGGATCCCCGTGCAGGTTAGTGCATGGAGCTGCCTGTCGTCCCGAGAAATGCTCACAACTGCGTGGAAGGCATGAGAAGGAAGTCTCACAGCGCTGCTCATTACAGAACAGTATTCCACAATCAAAACTGGGTAAATAAGATTAGGTTTATTTATATAATAGAGTAGGATAAATAAAAAGAAAGAACTAGGGCTCTATCACAACGAACAGATATCAGAAACACAAGATTTTTGCCCAACAAAGCAAACTTCACAGTTTGTCTATATTGTAAGGGCATTTTGTAAAAGCTTAAAAACCAAAACAAAAATATGTGTTGCTTATGACTGCTTACGCTATATGCTGTAAACATACGAAGTCATCCTTGGCAGCAACACCCACTCATTTCAGGATAATGATTACTTTTAGAGAAAGTGAGAGGAGAAAATACTGATCACGCTATGGTTGTATCTTCGTATTTGTAATATTAAAAAGGCTGGTGGCAGAGAGGATAACCAAAGGAAGAGTAACAAAATGTCAATAGCTGTTTAAATTAGCGCCGGTCCATTAGTTTCTGTACTTTGCTATACATTTAAAGTGTTCTTAGTTAACAGTGAAAAATTGAAATAATTCTTTCATCCAAAATCTCTGGATGGGAAAGACATTTGCAAGGGTGAATAACAAAGAGAAAGATTAATAGGAAGAGCTAATAAACTGGCTAGATAAAACATGCACTTTTGTGCATACTACATGCCATAAAGTTAAAAAAGGAAAACTATTAGAATTAATGGTAATTGATTTCTCTGAGTGAGAAAAGCGTTTACAGTGTATATGACAAAGTACAGTATTCATTAAATATATGTGTCACATAAACAGCTCCTTCTGTCAGACATTGTGACAGACACGTGTAATCCCAGCACTCTGGAGGCTGAGGCGGGAGATTGCTGTGAGTTTGAGGCCGGCCTGGGGTACATAGTGAGTTCGAGACTAGCCTGAACTACATGGTGAGACCTTGTCTCAAAACAACAAAAAATGCTCTTGCATATCATGGAGAAAATGATAAACACCTCAATGTAAATTTGAACAGAGGATGTGAACAACCAATCATCAGGTGGGAAAGAGAGATTAATAAATAATGATGGATATTAATACGAAAGTACACGAAAACTCTTGTTCACTTTTCATTTAGCAGATTGACAAGTTTTTAAAAATTTGATGTAAAGTATTGTCAGTGGACTGAGAAAATGGCCTTTTCTTCAATGCTGAGAGTGTAAATCAGTCTTTCCCCTACGGAAGTCGATTTAGCATCAGGGGTAGGGAACCTTCACTATGTACAGCTTTGTGACACTGTCGTTTCACTTGTATGAACTTGGCTTCAAAGGCATTGCACAGTTCAGTATCTATTTTACGAGTGTGTTTACAACAGGTTTATTTATAACAGCCAAAGTTCAAAAACAACTTATCTGACCAATAGTAGTTAAATAAATGAATGATACAATACAGAGTGGCAGACAGAGAATAACATGGTCTCAAAATTATATTTACTGGCATATAATTTACACGGCAGTATTCACAGAAATGACTAAGTTATGAGATGGCTTAAACAGTGCAGCCTGGTTTTGAGATTAAGTGCATGTGTAAAACCTCTGGTAAACAGATGCTAAGTGGTCTTAATGGCTCTTCTCTGACACTGGACTTTTAAGTGCTTTTTCATTTTTCTCTGGGCAGACCCAATTTCCTGTATTTCTACCTATGTGCATTACATGCATAACAAAGGAGATTGAAAAAGTAAAAAGTAACTTCTAAAAAAATTCACTTAGAATGCTTTAAAAAAAAATCAGCTTTCTTGGAGAAAGTGCAAGGAAATATCTACTCATACTCTGCCATATGAAATGCGTAAACGTCCCTCGGGCAGTGTATCTTAAAGGGTTGTGCCCGTGGGCCAAGCAATTCCACCTGTAGGATTTCACCCTCAGTGAAAATTCATGGAAGACTTGAGCCAGGATAAAGCACATGAGCAAAGGGCGCCTGTGCTGCACAGTTGTGGTAGCAAAAGCCTTGGAAGCGAGTTGGTGCGTGACAGGAGGAACGGAGAAAACAAGTGTGCCGCACGCGTCCGCGTCATTAGAGGGGGGGGGCGTCCGCGTCATTAGAGAGGGGGGGGCGTCCGCGTCATTAGAGGGGGGGGGCGCAGAGATGAGCCTGATACGTGCTTTGCAGAGCAGGTCACAAAACAGGATGTCGAGAGGTAGATTACAATCCCATTTCTGCTTTTTTTTTTAATGGACTTGGAAAATCATATGCCAAATGCTGACAGCGGTTGTCTCTACATGATGGTGTTGTCATTAATTTTGATCTTGCATCCTGTTTTGTGAATTTCCCACAGCAAAAGCAGTGGCGGGGCGCCATACTGGATGTGAATGCTAAGGGGAGAATGAATCCTGCGGGACTGGTAGAGGACTGCATGTCACCTCCACGTCCCGCCCCTGCCTTTCTGTCATAGTCCACATTCCTTTCTTAAAACTTCAGATAATTTCTTGTTTTTCTTTGTTTCGCATCATGTTTTACAAAGGCATTTAGGCATCACAGGTTTATTACTCTGTGGACGCTGAAAGGTACGTAAAGTCCCCCAGTCCCTCTGCTTGCAAATTTCACTCCCTAAATCTCTGTTAGCATCTTGATATGTACCAAAAGCATCCAGACATAGTCATTTGCAAACACATTTATAGGCTCACCTGCCCTTTCTATACATAACAATCATGTAACATAAGGCATCCTGCAATTTGTTCTTTTCTTAACAACAATACAAATTATGGACATTTTTCTTTTTCAGTTTGTATCTCTTTTATTCTTTTACTAATTTACCTACCTATTCATACACTCAACTAGATTTCATTATGTGTAAGTTATCTGTGAATATCATTTTTAAAAATCCGGATAGCTGAGGATATAGCTCAGTGGCACAGCACCTGCCTGGCAAGGGCAAGGTCCTGAGTTCGACTCCCAGTACCAAAAATAAAATAAAAAAATTTTAGTCCCAAGGGATATAAACTGAAAACTAAAGTTTGCCATTCTGACCAAAACCAAGTTTCCCCGCCCAGAGCAAGGAGTGAGAAGTTTTTGCTTCTAAATCTTTTTGCTTCCCTTATGACTTTAACAACTATGGAGACAGCCCCTCTCTGCCAATTATACATGAAAGATGCAGCCTCCTTCGTAGCAGCACCCATCTAGCCCTCCTGTCTCCTTTGGCCAGTTTTTTATTAGTTATTTTTAGCTCTCTTGAAATTGACTTTATGGGTTAAAATCGCTCATTTCAGTCATCCTATCTCCCTCTATCAAGTTTTGAAAATAGTGTATTAGCTCTCTCTTTCCCTTTGGTCTCATACCCTACTTTTCGTGCTACTATGTTTACACACTAAATTTATAACATGTATTTTGTGTTCGGTGCTTATTTTAACTTCGTTGTGTTTCGTCAGTAGATTAATACTCAAATTTTTTTAATTTGAAAGAGCAAGCATTACAATAGTATAACTACATGTTTTTTGTTCCCGTAGCACCAAGCAGAATAATTGAATACATCAAGGAGGCCTCCTGCTATTTTGTCGTTAATACTTGTCATCTGAGGGAGAATATCAATACAAATATAAAGATTTAATGAAACTTCTTTTATTTTCCTTTCGGTATTTGGAGTCGCACACAGCTGCCAATATTTCTTGAACCTTGTGATACCGTCATTTCCAGTCTTTCTAGAGGACATTCTAGGGTAACTAATTTTCCCTTGTATTTGCCTGTGTGCAAGGAGAACTTTCAGTGGCTTTTAGGCTTCATTTGGGATGAAACAGGTATAAGTTGTCCCATCATGTTGCAAAATTCAACACACTACAGAATACGTGAAATGCAACATCTTAATAGGGCTCCCACAGTCTCTTAGAATTAGCCTGAAAGTGTAAATTACAGATCACCTCTTGGAGGCTCAGCTGTTTTATGTGTGCAACGATGAGTCTGTACAAACACACATACTGTGTAACCACCAGTGCATCCAAAATATGGAACATTTCCACCACCCCAAAAAGTTCCTCTATCACTTTTGAGTTCGATGCCCTTATGCCATCCCCAGTCCCTGGCAGTCACGCATCTGCGTTCTGTTGCTATAGTTCTGCATTATGCAGCGTTTTGTGTGTGCGGACTCAGGCTGTGTCCTTCTGTGTTCAGGTTCTCCCTCTAGCACAGTGCTCTTAATGCTGCTGGTCCATCGCAGTACTTCACAGCCATGATACTTTTTTACTCACTTATTGGTTAATAGCCGTTGCTGTTGTCTCCACTTAAAAGATAGTGTGAGTAACACTGCGATGACCACACATGGGCAAGTCCTTCTGGGGTCATATGTTGTCATTCTCCTTAACAAACAACTAGGAATTCAACTTATCAGGTTTTTTTCTTTCCTGGGTTGTGCTGTTGGTATTGTACTTAAAATATCATCTAACTTTTTTTGAAGTTTTTTTTTTGTAGTATTCTACTTCAATTTTATAAATGTATGAAATTTATATGTTTATACATTAGTTCACTTTAGATTCAGTCTTATGATCCATTGTGAGTTAAATTTTGTGAAAGATGTACATTGTGTGTCTAGGTGCATTGTTTTTTGCACGTGAATGTCTAATTTTTCCAACACACTTGTTGAAAAGGTGACCCTTGATCTGCTGAGTTGCCTCTTGGTCAAAGATCAGTCGACTCTGTGTCCTGCTGTTTCCAGACTGTTCTGTTCCATTGACTTAATTGTCTATGGTCCCATCATACATTCGCAGTTCTAGAACAAGTCAGGGAGACTCATTCCCACATTTCTTCAGCACTGTGTTGGCTCTTCTGGGTCTTTGGCCACATAAATTTAAGAATCAGCCATTTATATCCACCAACTACCTTGTTGGAGTTTGATTGCACTGACTGTATGTCAAGTTGAGAAGAACTGGCATCTTGACAACATGGAGGCTTCCTATCCCTATACATGTAATATCCCTCATTTACTTAGATCTTTGATTTCTTTTATCAGAGTTTTATAGTCTTCTTCATATGGACCTGGCACATATCTCACTAGATTAAGCCTAAGTATAGGTATTTTGGGTGTTAATGTAGATAGTATAATGTTAAATTGACTGTTCACTTCTAGAACTTTGGAAAGTATGTAACTTTTATATTATCCTTGAATCTTGCAGTCTCACTGTAATTGCATATTAGTTCTGGAATTTTTGGGGGGCGTTGCTGATTCTTTGGTATTTTCAACATAGAGAATCATGTCACCTGGGCTAATTTTTATTTCTTCCTTTTCAATCTGTATACTTTTAATTTTCTTATTCTGTCTTATTGCATAAACTGAAACTTCTAGTTGGATGTTGGTAGGAGTGGTGGGCCTGGACATCCTTGCTGTGTTTCTGATCTTATGTGTTAGTCATTTTGCACTATTTTCCTGGATATTTTTGGACCTATATTGCAGATCACCAACTTGAGCATCTTACATGTCTATTTTATTATTTTTCAATTATAGTTTTAACTTGCAAGAATGCCTTTTTTCCTAGTATTGCAGAAGAGAAAGAGGAACAGGGAGGAGCGGGAAGGGGACAAAGGACTGGGTGGGATATTTTCTAGCTCACAGGATAGTTCAAAGCTCTGTGTGATAAAATACTTTGCAAGCTGTGAGGTACCACCTAACATTCTAGTTATTACAAAACAGAAAGTTATTCCCCTATGTCAAAAAACAATGCAGGATACAGTTGATATGTAAGAAGTATTGGTGTGGAGGACAGAAAAAATTCATTTCCCTTAGAGAGAGAGGCTCACTTGCAGTAAAGCTCTCAGCATTACCTATGAGGGACCCAAAGGAAGGAATTCTAGGGTCTGCAGAGTTACTTTCTAGTTCTTTGTACAACCCATTGCCTGCTCCAGAAGCAAAGCCACACATAGTAAAAGAAAAGGTCTTCCAGACGTAGCACCAGCATCCTCTGTAGCATGTTCTAAAACTGCAGATCACTGATTCCCACCTGGACCTGCCTGGCAAAATCACCGGGCAGGACTCAGGCTCAGCCACCTCCCCAGAAGGTTATAATGCAAACCAAGCTTTCGGAACCATTGTGCCACTGAGTGGAACTGACTCCACCAGCAAGAAATGAAGCTAGGGTTTAATTTTTCATTTATTTTTTTTTAATGGGAACAATGCAAAAACTTAAAAACAGAAAAATAGACTAAGGCCCACTGTCCCATCAATATACAGTACATAGAAGCTGTACTGACATTTTAACATCGTGCTGACAATTTAATTAACACCCTTGTGAATGTTTGTAAAATATAAATTTACATGGTGTCACCCAAAAGAAGGACCTTTGTTCACATAAAGGAATAGTGTTTGTTTGCATAATTGCCTAGTGAAGGTCAGGGTCCCCCAAGTCTGCAGAGTGAAATGTAGGTGACTCCATGAGCAGGCTTTGGTCTCAACACAGCTTTACCAGAAAACCATCTTCCTTCCTGAAGTTTTGCTTAGAAACCTCAAATTTTTATCATCTAAAATCTTTTCTACCAAATTCATCACAGTGGTGGTGGTGGGTGGGTGAATTTCCACAGCAAGAATATTTTTGTTTTATAAAATTGAGTCACAGGTTGTCTCTTTCTCACTGTGCCCAAGGTGATCAAAGCAGCCACTTTGATCAGAGGTATACACAAGTCACAGGTGTCCACCGCTAGCCTGTCCCTCTGCAGGAAACCGCACATTGCCAGTGGCTCTCAGCCAGTTGCTGCCAAGTAGCATTTCCAGGTCAGACCCATTGCTACCATGGTGCTGTATCTCCTTTAAAGCTAGGGAGGCTTGGGCCTGGTGAGACCTTTGGCTGGGAGACACCTAGGAATGCTGAGTGGTGTGGATTCTTTGAAACATACTGCCCAAGGCATTAAGCATGGCTCCTTGAATAATTCTACAAGACAACCAATGCAAAAACTTTCTGAACATGTTTCCTGTCTCAACTGTTCTGAGGAAAATATCCATTTCTCAAATACAGCCCAGCCTTGGTGGGATTATGCTTGGTGATTTTCATGGCATTTCTGTTTTCTTGCCCTTTCTTCCCTTGACTCCAGTCTAGCAAATGTGGGGTGAATGACTGCATCAGAGCATCATGCTTGTAGCCCTGGATGGAAACATTCGCTGAAATCTTGGTGAGGAACTGATAGAGGAACTGAGGACCGTCTGAAACCTGAGCTACCTCAGCATCCCTAAAATGGTGTAGCTGGACATTGGGAACCCCGGGGTAGGCTGCAACCCAGAGCACACTTCACCCCCAGGGAAGCGTTTGTGCCGGAAGAAGATGAGCCTGGCTCTACCGGGACCTAGGGGGTTCACTCAGTGGATAAGAATGAGTACATGCAAGAAAGGTTATAAACCATCACAAGAAAGCAAAATGCAAAATGCAGAATATTCTATAGGACTGAACTGTGCGAAGTTGGGGCCCGATGGTCCGCTTAGAGGAGATACAAGGGCACAGGAACTGTGAGTGGTGTATGGACCTCATCTGACGTCCAGGCAGGATAAACCAAGCACAGAGCTGGGCTGGGGAATTTCATTATGGATTGGCTTAGGTGGCTGGATAGTCAGAGAATACTGGGGAATTATGGCCGGCTTTGTTAGCTTGGATAAAATGACCCCGTAATCACAATAGACAATGGTTTCACATTTAGAGAGGGGTGCAAAGCGGGGGAGGTGACATCATTTGCTGGGGGTCATTCCCTATTTCATTCCAAAAGGTTTCACTTGCTTACTTCTAACACAATGATTTGTTACCACATAGTTCAATCAAAAAAAATTGCAGATAATTACTAAACCTGGGTGATGATCAGAGGAGGGCTCATTACACTCTAACATATTTTTAAATGTCTCATAAAAAACAATTTTAATCTAAGCAATTCCACCTTCACCGTCCTTTTCGCACCTGGATGGTGTGCCTCCCAGGTGAAGTGGTTTCTTCTTGCAGAGCTCACAAAGCACCTGCTGGGCCCTCACCCTCTTCTGCACAGATTTTGCTGACCTTGGACTCCTCTGCTTCAGTGCACTGCCCCCTCCGCCCTCACCCGGAGCAGACTCCTGCACTTGCCTCTGTGCCTTCTGCTCTACCTGACGCAGGACACAGTTGGCATCAACCGAACGTTTGTGCCCAGATATGTGAACAAGAGAGTACAGAGGCCAAGGAGCACAGAGCTGCTGAGTGCAGGCGGGGCTGCAGTGCTGGGGCAGAGGGGAGAGGGCCTTGGCAGCTAGTGGCAGCCTGAGCTGAGAGACGGGAAGTGGGTTTTAGCTCACACTATGGCCTCCTCTTTAACTTCGCCTCGCAGGCCAAGGCTCACTGTGTGCAGCTGTGAGATGATGCAGCACTGTGAGTCTGTCAGGGAGAGGACCTGGAGCACCTGGGCGCTGCCTCTGCTCCCCACGCCACTTTGCCAACAGGAAGCTGGCATCTCAACAGGGCCTCCAGCTCCAAGGTGAGCCCAGCTCTCCGTGGGCTCTCACCTCCTGCCCGGCTGCTACCCACCTACATCTGGCAGGTCTGTCGGGAGGTGAATCTTTCAGCTAATAGCATGGCCAGGACTCCAGGTCCCAGGCTTAGGAGTCAATCAGAACTGGATTTAAGGCCGGCCCATGGCTCACCAGCCACATACCAGTGGCCAGCTGCTTGAGGTCTCCAAGTCTCACCTGCAGAAAAGGGGCTGCTTCTCCTGCCGACAGCCACTGGGAAGCTGTGACCATGACCAGATGTGGTGGCACATGCCTATGATTCCAGCACTCAGGAGGCTGAGTAGGCAGATTGCCACCAATTTGAGGCCAGCCTGAACTATATGGTGGGTTCAAGGCCTGCCTGGACTGCATAGAGAGAACTTGTCTCAAACACCCCCTAAAAGGGGTACTCATTAGATATTTACTATGACTAGGTGCTGTTCTAAGGTGTACGAATAACACGTAATACTAGCTTGATCTTTATAACACTCAAGAGGTAGAAATTATTATTACTCTGAATTTAAGAGACAGAAAATATGACGCAACACTTCACAAAATGGCCCGGCCAGGACTCCAACTCCATCTTCTTGTCTTCTGTGCTGCATTCCCAAAGTCGTGCTTGGGTTCTGGAGCAGCCAGTGCCCATGGCCCCCACCCTGGCCTCCCCTCCAGGCACTGCCAACCCCTCTGGCCCCCAACACCAGCCCTCTGCCCCCAAAGTAAAGGCAGGGGACCTCAGCACACCCTGGGCCCCCTGGCCACTCAAGCTCCACAAGCTGCCCACTAGTTCACATGCACCTGGAAATATGCACAAATATTACATTCATCAAAAGGAAAATGAACACCCTCTCTCCACCCTCCTCTTGCTTGGTTTGTCTGACCACTGTGTGAGCTGGACACAGGCTGTCGGTCTTGGACTGGAGAATAGCATTTGCTCTCCATGTGCCAATTTACAAACACCTTCCACATGCTGAGGTTACGCTCCATCGCTTCCATAGACGACTGAAAATTCCCAGGCCCCGCAGGAGGCTGCCCACCCCCGGCAGCTTAGCTGTGCCAGGACAACTGTTTGCTCCTGTGTGAGATTGTTTCTGTATTTTGGTGTACTTTTTCCTTATTTTACGCGAATAACCATGTCCTGTAGTCATGGAACAGGCGTAATTAAACTTCTGTGAAAGGCGCTAGAAGTAGATGGTGGAGATTTGACAAACAAGCAGAGAGACAGTTGAGCATGTTAGAGCCTGATTTAGTCCTGCAGATGAAGAACTGCCCCTGCCCCACCAAAACAGGTGATGTGTTTTGAGCCTTGCTGCCTTGAACTCCCAGGTACCCTCACTGGACCAGGGGTAGGGAGAGGCTATCGGGATCTCAGCCTGAAACTGCTGAGTGACACGCCCCCGCCAGGGCACCTAGTCCCAGCTCCTTCTCCCCAGGTTCCTCTTCTGGACAAGCAGGCTTCATACCAGGCAGCAGCCCTGTAGGGGAGATGACAGGGAAGCTGAATTTCAGCCTGAACTTGGGCCAAGGCCATGCACACACCAGCTTCGGGCAGTGAGCGTGGTGCTGGAGGCAGGTGGCATCCTCTGTCTCAGAGCGGAGCTCCGCTGTCTCCAGCATGACCTTCACAAGCCTCTCTGCCTCTCTTTCTCCAGCTGCAAAAGAGGGTGACTGTAGCTAATCTATGGGTGCCATCAGAATATCGAAGATTTATAGATATCGAGGGCTTCTTAACCATAACATGCTGGGCAAGTGTAAATAAAGATTTCTCATCTCTCTATTTTTAGCTGTTTCCTCCACCACATCCCCTGTTGGTTGAGGCTGTCTCAGGCTCTGAGCACCTCCCCAGCGGCAGTGCGGAGCTCCCTGTTCCCAGGGGATGGGCAGAGAGGTCTGGTTCACTTCAAATCTTCCCCTCCTTCTGCCACCCTTTCCACCCCACACATGTGCACATGCTTGCCCTCTCTACCTGTAGGTCCACATGCCCAAAGCACACGCCTGTATGCAGACACACACACACACACACACACACACATACGAGGACATACCCGTGGGTGTATGCAATGTTTGCTCTCTCCTCCTCTGCCTCACTGACAAGTGCTCATGTACACACCCACACACCCACACACCCACACGCCCACACTGTCTTCCACCCTTCCCTGTAGGAAGGAGGCCAGTGTGGGCTCAGCGAAGCGGAGGCCCCTGGAACCCCTGGTGGGCACGTGTCCCCTCTGATTCCCAGTGGACTTCTGTACTTCCTGGCTCCACCCAACCTGAAAGCGTGTGGGGGCAGCCTGTGCACTAGTTGTCACAGAACCTCTGAGTGACTTCTGTCTCCAGTCAGAGCCATTCGTGTGGAGGGATCCATAGAGAGCCTAAGATCAGTGTCCCTCAAAGCTGTGGAATGCCATTTGTAAGGACGCCGTTAAGGAATCCGAGGACACAGATGTGTAAGTAAGGGATCATTTAATTTCAGAAATTTTACTTCTGTCAGGTCTTTAACTGTTCAGTTGTGTGAAGTGGACATAATTGTCTGCTCAGGAAGTTTAGAGTTAGTGGCAATATGGCCGACTGGCTGGAGGAAGGCAACAGGACTGGTCACTTGCACAGGAGCAGCAAAGGTACCGAGTTCAGAGAAAGTTCTAGAAGCTGTAGCCTACTGCTCTTCACTGAGCTGGGGAGGCTGGGAGAGGTCAGGAAGGCCACTCCGGCCTTTGGCATGAACTAGGGCTGGCCTAGCTCTAGCCTGTATGTTGCTGCAAATCATGCACATTCTCTTTTCATCTTTGTGCTTGTACCCATGATATATGCTTACCACTTAAAAATTCAACAAACACATACATTTGTGACAAAGAAAAGTAACATCACATGCAGTCCTATCACCAGAGGTAAACAACGTGAACGTTTTAGGAAACAGCTTTTTTGAGGCACTGCTTTGCATTAACACCCACACACACAATTTTAAAAATTTGCCTTTTAGGGGGTTTTATCTCTGCTTTTGTCCCTGCCTCCCTTGCCACCGCTACTGCTAGTAATCAAAGTAACCAAATACTGGAGAACAACGGGGTGTTCACCTGCCCCACCTGCTCTGCAGGCCACACGCGCTGATGCCTCCGAACGTGGGGTTGCCGCAGTCCTCTGCAGCATCTCTCCTTCCAACACACTGTAGAGATTCTACTTCCCTCACTGGTAAAGATCCAGCACATTCCTTTTTTGATTTTATTTTTGTCTTTTTGAGACAGGGTCTCACTATGCGGTTTAGACTGGCCTTGAGCTCACTTTGTAGCTCAGGCTGGTCTCAACTTCACAATGATCCTCCTGCTTCAGCCTCCCGAATGCTAGAATTACAGGCATGTGCCACCATGCCTGGCTTAGCGCATTCTTTTTAAGAGTTACATAATATTTTAGAGAATTTTAGTGTACAGGTTCCTTCAACAGTTCCCTAACTGGTGAGAAGTTCATTACTGGTTTTTGTTTGGAGGTTTCTGTTTGTTTTGCGGCTACAACTATTGCTGTAATAAACATTTTTGTATCTGGTATTTTTCCATATAATGATGTTTTACTAATCTAAAAGATCCAGAATGAAACTGTAAATCAAAAGTATGTGTGTTTTTCAATTTTAACAGAATCGAAAGGATTTATTTTGGGCCGGAAGTATGGCTTGGCGTTACAGTGCTTGCCTAATATGCACAAGGTTCTGGGTTCAATCCCTAGCACTGGAAAAATAAAAACAAAAGAAATGAAAGATTGAGCTCTAAAAAGTTGGTGGTGTATTTCATATGTTATTTGCTTGATGGACAATTATTAAACACACATTCTGAGCCAGATTCTGCTTTAGCCATTTGGGTTCAACAGTGAGAGCGAAGATCCCAGTTCTCACAGAGCGGTTACACCAGACACAGTGTGGGGGAGACCAATGAAACCCTAATACCCAGAAAAAACACTGTTCTATCTAAAACATGTGCCAACAATTTTCCCTGGCTTTAGCATGAACTATTGGCATTTTATTCTATTTACCTACTTCTTTGACCAGTCTAAAGTGATCTAATATATTTTATTATCTTAATCCATCTTTTGCACTTTGTAAGTAATATTTTCATGTGTTCACTTTGCTACTTGGGTTTGTGTTTCAGAAACTCCCTACTTATAATTTCTATGTATTTTTCTACTGGGTGGATTAGTGCTATGTCGTATTTCTCGCCTGGTGTCATGAGTTCTGAATGTACCGTAAACAGGCACTTTTCTGCCTTGGGCCTTACAAACATATCCCCCCATCTATTTTCACTGGTTTGATGAGTTTCTTTGGCCAGACAATAGTTTAACGTGTATGCATTTGTGCCTGTCTTGTTCTCTCTTAGAATCTAGCTATTCTGTTTTGGTTCATAGTTGTCTCCAAATCTGGGCTATGTGTTTTACATTTTCTTCCAATAAAATTTTTAAAAATATACAATAATATCTCGGTTCGTGAACGCTTCTGTTCCTGAACAACTCAGTTTGCAAACAGAAGCGTTTGGCAAAATTTTTCTTGTGTTTGCCAACTCCACACCGGGTGACAAACACAAATTCAGTCATCTTCCCCAGAATCCTGGAATGAATTAAGTTTGTGAACTGAGGCAACACTGGATTTTAAGTACACATGGATTTTTTTTTCAAGCTGGGGATCAAACCTAGGTCCTTCCACATGCTAGATAAGTGCACTACTCCTAAGCAATATTTCTACCTCTATTTTTTAATGTGGTGTGAAGTAGTGGTTCATTTTCCCCATATTATTTATTAAAATAAGTCATCAATTTTCAAGTGAATTAAAATAGCCCTTTGGCATATATGTAGCTTTCAAATTATCCGTGTCTCTTTCCATGTTTATTATTCTTATTCACTGGTCATATGTCTAATTCTCATTCTAGTTTTGTGCTATTTTAATTCTTTTTCATAATTTTAAAGCTAGGGTTAAGACTTTCTTTGGTCAGGTTAAGCTTCAGATAATTATATCCAATTAAATTTTTAAATTATATTCGAAAGTACATTCAATTCATTTTAGAACAAGAGAGAAGTCTTAAGAAAGAGAACAGATTAAAATAGCTACAAGAACAGATTAAAATAGTTGCATAAAACTTAATGACCACAGATGGGTAAAGTAGAAGGGACGGAAGATCTCTGCAAATCACCAAAATGGACATGAAGGAGGAAAAACAGGAATAGGCTAATTCTTAGAGGAGAAACTGGAAATTTACTTAAAGATCTACTATGTGAAATGGCCCCAGAAACAGATGACCTAACGCTTGGGTTCTACCCAGCCTTTAAAGAGGATATAATTCTAATGTTATTAAACTACTCACAATCATAGAATTAAATTAACAAGATGCCAGAACACCTCACTACGAATGCCTCATACACAAATCCTTGTTGAGAACACAGATTCTTGTTCTAATAAGGTATTAGTAAGTAGGATCAGAGGTAGGATCCATTGCTATGTCAGAAAGACTAATCTGATGTAACTAGCCTTTTAACCCTCGAGTTCTACAAATGATATTAACAGAAAGTTTACCAACACAATTAATCCACTACACACATCAACAAACTAAAGAAGAAAAATGATCATATTAATAGATAATAAAAAAGCACCTCTTAAAATTCACTAACTATTCTTTATAGAAACCTGGAATGCCATGTCCGAACTTGTAAAATGAAAAATTTCTGAAAACTGAAGTGTTCCTTGTAATTTATAATCACCACCATAGTTCACTGGTGGTAATGCTGATCTGAAATAATGTAAAGAAATATTAAATATAAAAAGTATGGTATTGTTCCTTAAAATGTAAAGTGTGTTCCGTGAGCAAGGTGTACTCATAATAAACATACTGGTGGATTAGTTACTGTGGCTGTCTGTCTTCTATTCAAAATTATTGTCATCTTCTTTTGTCAGGGTGGGTTAGAGGGGCAGTCATGTGAGGAACGTGCTTTTGACTCCTCGGAAGATGTATCACCGAGCTTTATTAAATGCAAGGCAATACTGGGAGGAAGCTAGCATTTATTTCATGTATCACTAAAAGCAAAACAGTACTGTAGTAATGGCATTATGAAGTGTCATCAGTTATAAGACACCCCCTGGTTTCAGAGATGTTGAAATGTACAAAGACAGGTATCTTAGAATTGGTGAAATACGGTATCTATAACTAATGGGTAAATGAAAACCTACATCTCAGGCCAGATGTTAGAATGAGGGTGTGATGGTCTCGGCTTGGACTGGACTCCAGGGCCAGTGTGGCACCGGCTATGAGGTGGCCGTGGACATCCCACTTAATGTTGAACGTCAGCCTCCCTGAGTGGTAGGCTGGGCACAAGCTGGTGAGGTGCTGGTGCTTGTGGAGGCGTGGTTGCTGGGGTCTTCCCACATCCCCCATGCTGATTCTCTCTCCAAGAATTAACTTGACCTACTTTTCTCACCCTAAACAAGAGTCTCAGTATTATCATGGATGGCAAGAGCCCTACCACTGAGCCACATCCCCAGCCCTAAGAGTCTCAGTATTGCAGAGAAGCAGTGGGTGCCTTTGGGTATCCACACCGTCTATCAGTCTGTCCTGTGTGTAAGGTGTCTCAGCTGAAGAACCTGCTAGAACCTCCAACTGTTCTAACAAAGCCTCTCCATCTTCAAAGCAGCCTGTAGACCAGAGAAGAGATATGACTTCCCCAGCCGTCCATCCCACCCAGTGGCAGAATAAGACTAAGACCCAGGCCACCCAGCTGGACCCCAGCAAGACTGCCCTGCCTGGGTTCCTGTCCCCAAAGGGTGGGGATCCACCCAGAAGTTTCTGGCCCTTGTGTCAGGCCTATGATTTGTATCCTAAACACTGTCATTTCTCCTCTCTGAGCCACTTAAAAATGAGGGACACCTGCCTAGCTTGCCAGCCTCTACTAACCACACTCTTTCTCATTGGCAGGGGCCGGAGGCTCCTCCCTGCAGAGCTTCTGAGGACCGAGGCCTTTGCGCCAGCGCCTGCTTTGTGCTATCCCACAGGATGGGGCTGCTGAGCAGCAAGAGGCAGGTGACCGAGAAGGACAAGGGCTGGAGCCCCGTGAAGACTGCTTCCCGGGGCCAGGCGCCCCCGCCGCTGCCACCCCTGGTGAGTGAGCAGCTCTTTGGGGGCTGGCACGGGGCTTCCCGGCCCAGTCTCGCTGCAGACACTTCCCAAAGACACTCGTTTGAGATGGCTGTGCCCCCTGCCCCGAAGCCTCTTTTGGTTTGGGCAGTGAGACTCTTCCTGAACCCCTGTTCTGCTTTGCCCACCCCCATGAGAACGCCCAAGAAGGCATCGCCACACTGTAACGGGGACCCACGGGGAGTGCAGAGACTGCAGTTCCCATTTCCTGTCTTATGAGTTGAGCTCCAAGTTAGCACAGAGCCCAGTGCAGAACATGACAATTGTTGAATGAATGGATGGCTCCGCGGGCAGATGTAGACAGGCTGAGGAATTTCCTCAAAGCTACAGGCAAACAAGTAGTAGCTGGGCGTTCTTAACTTTACAAAGCCGCATATATCTAGTAGTCATGGGAAAAGGATAATGCCACACGATCCCACCTCCAAGGACACGTGGGGTCCGCTCCTCAGAGCTGCTGCTCCCAGCCCTCTTTCTATGCGCCCTTTGTGTCTTGCGTTCATGTTTTTGAGGGAACCATGTCATGGACGCCACTTGCAAAAGTCTACCTCAGAACTGCATCCAGTGGGTGCGGAATTTAAGGAAGGAAGAAGCACAGGTCACGTTGAGAGACAATAATATAAACAAAGTGACTCATTCCTTGGAAACTCTCTGCTTGCCTCAGTCTGTCCCCCTACCCCAGACCCCCGTGGCTCAAACCTGCGGACGATTCTTTGCTTTTTTCACACACTCACCCACACATGCCAGTGCGAGCGTGCGAGCTGTTATCCTCATCATCCCCGCTGCGGACTTCGGGTGAACTGGTTCCGACAGCAGGTATTCTTCCGAGACGAGGGCTGAGTCCAGCGTTATGTTTGTGAAGCTGGCCACATGGATGTCTACAGCCTCGGCTCATTCATTCTGTGGCCTGACTGTACTACAATCTGTCTGTCTCTGCCGTGGGCCATCACGGTTGTCCCACGTTTTAAAATGTTTCATGCATTGCTATCACAGAGACTGCTGAACGCATGCTTACTATTTCCTGCACACATGGCAGAAGTTTGTCCACATTGTGGACGTCTATGAATATGCTTGTTGAGTTTTAGGGGCGCCTACAGTCAGCCCTGCCCAAGCTACAGGCTATGGAACTAACTCACGTGTGTCTTTCTGCCCAAGGTTGTCTTTAACCACCTTACCCCTCCACCTCCTGACGAGCACCCGGACCAAGGTAAGAAGGGGACACCCCGTCCCCCAGCTTTGTGGAGTTAGGACAGGGACAGTCCAGGTGGGCCCTTTAGGGTTGCAGAGTAGGGCTGGGGGAAGCTGGCTCCACGGGCTCTGTCCCTGGCTTCGGGTACCCCTTGGGTCTCTCCAGGAACCAAGCACGAGTCCTTTAGTGCATCTGAGCCTATGGGATTAAAGCCAAGACTTTACAATCTAGAAACCGAAACATAAGAAGAGTCACAGGAGGGACAGGCAGCCTCACCCCGATTTAGACTGTTCATGCTCAACTCAAGGACAAGTGCTCCTCTGTTCCATGTGGAGGGTACCTCTCCCCAGCCATTTCCGCTCTGGTGGGCAGGAGGGTGGTGGTGACACAACACACAGTCACAGCTGTCCTGCACCAGGGGCTCAGACCTCAGCAGGGTCCCAGGGTGGGCCCTGGCTCAGAACTGGCTCAGAACCAGCTCACCAGCACCACGTCCACATCATACCAAGAAGGGCAGAGAGCAAGCAGCCCGTCTGTGCTGGAGCTGGGAGGCCATGCAGTGGGTGACCCACAGCTCCTTCCCTGGGCGGCCCTCCACCTCCCAGGCAGAGTGCCGGAACCACTCACACCCGCACCCAGCGTCCTGGGGCACTGTCTGCATTTCCTGAGAGGGACAGTTACACCTCCACAAAGGAAGCATGGGGCAGGAAATGAGTGGACTGCCTGGCCCAAGAGCCTGAGTCTTAGCACCCCAGGGAAACATGGTCATCCCTTTTCCAACCCCCTTTCTCGTTGAGGGGAGGGACAGGCCCAGGGTCACCTACTCATCAGCGACAGCACCAAGGTATCCACACTAGGAGGCCATGCGCTCTCCAGGGTCTTTGGCAGCTGGATGGACCTCAGTGGGGCTATGGCCACCAAAGCTGTGAATAATCTGGGCTGTGGCTGCCTGGTGTCAAGGTCACCCCCCCCCTTGAGGATGAAGGCATGGAGGGGAGGGGACAGAGAAGGGACTGTGCCTCAGAGGCCAGATGAAGTAGCAGTCATTGTGGTCCCCAGGCTCTGGTGTCAGCCATATCTGACCCCTGAGCCTTCTGTAGCCCTAAGGGGGTCCGTAAGGGGTTCAGAAGGGATAAGGAGGCTGGGCTCAGAGGGCCGGGCCACCCCTGGAGACCACCCACGACCTGGAGAAGTCCCTCTTCAGGAACGGTGGAGGAGAAGCTGTCTTGCCTCCCCTGTCCCTAAATGTCTTGGTGGCTGGAAGGTGGCCTGTACCCATCATCTCAGGCCCTGTCACACCTCCTAGGCCACAGCAGCAGCCATCTCTCCCTGTCATTTCCAGAGGAGCATTACGTGGTGGCCCTGTATGACTACGCCGCTGTGAATGACCGGGACCTGCAGATGCGGAAGGGGGAGAAGCTGCAGGTCTTGAAGGAGTGAGTTTCTTGGGGGTCCTTCCTGATGGGGTCCCACAGGCCTCACTGCACCCCAGCGACCTCAGCCAATCATCCAGCCTTTTCTTAAACTTGACCCAGTTGTCATCCCCTCCAAAGTCTCCCTGGAGAGGTGGTTCCATTCTGACATTCCCTCCACGCCCTGAAAAACCCCCTCCAGTGTCACCTCCTCCGGGCTCCCCAGGTGTGGCCTCCCTCCTGGCTCTGAACTCAGGGTGTACACACGTCTGTCCCTCTGGAGGCGAGCACTCTCCCAGGTCACTGTGCCCGTGGCTTGGTTTTTTCCTGCCCTCCTCTTGGAGACCCTGAAGCACTTGCTCTCTGAGAGCCGTAGCTCCACCCACAGAGCCCCAGGGCCCGACTGTCCCTGAGGCCCTGCAGTGGCCTCCTGTGAGCAGGCAAAGGCTCTGGGCTCTCACAGGTTCCTCCCTTTGGCACAGTCCTGCTGGCTCCGCTTGCCCAGGCCAGTCCCAACTCACTCTCCGAATTCCCATTTGGCGAGAGGTGTGGCCCTCCTGGGCCAGCAGCCCATCTGGACAAATTCTTCCACTTCTGCCCTGGGACTCCATCCCCCTGGCCCACTGACCCCTCTGTTAGGCATCTCCTGGGTCCTGGAGCAGCCCAGAGAGGCACCTGGGCCCCCTCTCCCAGCCCTGTCTCCCTCTCCCCACAGCACCGGAGACTGGTGGTTGGCCAAGTCCCTCATCACTGGGCGAGAGGGCTACGTGCCCAGCAACTTCGTGGCCCCAGTGGAGACCCTGGAAGTGGAAAAGTAGGTGCACAAACAGAAGCCCTCTCATGCCGAGGGGTGGCCACTACTTCTGGCCCGAAGGCTGCTAGGTAGTGGAGGTCTTGAGACTCCAGCAGGGGACCAGAGAGGGACAGGGGCTGAAGTGCTGGGCAGGGCTCACCCCAGCTCCAGATGAGGACTGCAGGGGCTCTGCTCTGCCCATAGCAACAAGAACATCCTTTCGCTGGCTCTCTGGGATGGAACTCTCCCCAGTGACCAGTGTCCCCAGAGCTCACAGCAAGGCCTAGCGACCATTTCTCATGGCCACCAGGGATAGGACCTAGGGCCACAGGGCTCAGGGTGCTACTGGGCCAGGGATTGCTCAGGTCCAACTTCCCGGTGCCCCTATAGTCACCTCTGCACCCACCAGGAAGGGTCGCCTCAGCCAGGCCAGGGGACCCCATTCTTCCAAGCCAAGGCCAGGGGCACGTGGCCCATAGCAGCTCTGCTCCAGGGCTGGGGAAAGTGTCCCCAGGGATAATACACAGTTCCTCAGTCCCTCCCGGACCCTGGACACCTCCACACTTCAGGGGTGTGGGGCAGGGACCCGGAGCCCTCTGGTGTCAGTCACAGGCAGATGGCCGGAGGCAGTTTGTTGTGTCAGGGAGGTGTCAGGTTGGGTCCATTTTGGCAAAACAGAAATACCAGAGGTGAGCCCAACAGTGCTCCTTTTCAGGAAAACGCAAGTTTAGGGGCCGATGGGAAGTGGGACGAGACAGAGACAGGAGGGAGTTGAATGGGGCAGTGGGAAGGAACAGTTGATCGGAGCTGACCAGGACACAAACATTTCCTTGCCTGGGCTAGAAGGGACCCATGCAGCAGCCTGGTGGCCACCAGAGTCCCCCAACTGGTGCTGTTTCCTAGGTGGTTCTTCAGGTCCATCAGCCGGAAGGATGCTGAACGGCAGCTGCTGGCCCCCATGAACAAAGTCGGTTCCTTCCTCATCAGGGAGAGCGAGACCAGCAAAGGTGAGTGGCCTGGCTGGCACCCGCCTGCCCAGGGGTCCCTGGGGAACACCCACAGAGACTGGCACCTTCCGCCCTGGCTTCCTCCACTGGTGGATCCTGGTCAGGTTTTGAGGCTGTCCATGCCAGTGCCTCTCTGGTCACCCAGGCGGGACACATCTCCCAGGTGGCACAGCCCCACAGCAGGCTGGCTGCACAGCGGGAACGAGGAAGCTGGTAGGTGCCCAGCGGGGACTTTGAATCAGAGCATTTGTGAGAAAACCTTACAGGTCACCTCAGCCAGTGGCTGGCGGGTGACACCAGTCTGGGAGGAGGCCCGGGCCTGGATGTGAGAAGGGGTGACAGTGTGGAGAACTGAGGGGGCTGTAGAGCTCCCGAGACTCCGGGGCTCAGAGACTCAGCAAACTTTGCTTTCTCTCTTTCTTTGTCACTTAGCGGTATGACACAACTTCCTAATGCCCTTTTAGTTGTAAAATAGAAAACACACATAAAGCATGCATAAATTATGAATACATAATTAGATTAGGTGTGGTAGAAAACTAGGGTGAACATCCAAATTTTTAAAAAAATCTGTTACAGTAAGTACCACATGGCCGTTAATTCTCCTCAAAATTCTCTGTGCACCCTTCTCCTAGTCCCTCCTGATCCACCCGCTCCCTGAGAGGGGACCTTTTCTCCCTCTTCAGAACAGGCTCATTCCCCATGTTGCCTGCTTCTGAGCTAGATACAAATGCGACCTCTCTGTTTCTTTGTGGCTTCTTTCTCTCAGGGTCACTTGTGAGATTCTGCACTAGTCATTCAGGGCCGCTGTCACAGGCACCACCAGCCTGGTGCCATCTACAACAGGGTGTATGTCCTCCAGGGTCAGGTGCTCGCAGCGCTGGGTCCTCCTAAGTGCTCTCTCCTTGGCTGGGCACCTCCTTCTCCCTCCCACATCCTCCCTCCGTCAGCCCTCTGTCTGTGTCCTAATGTCCTCCTCCTATAAATACGCATTGCTTTGGGTTAGAGCCCACCCCAATCTCATTTTGCCCTAATCACCTCTGTAACAACTCTGTCTCCAACCACAGTCAGGGACCAGGGCTTAGGACGGCAGCATGTGAATTTGGGGAGTGGAGGACCTAGTTCATCCCGTAAAAGATACGTCTATGAGCTGAGAATGGTGACAGGTTATGACACTGTTGTATGGAGTCCAGCATGAGTATCCCACTGCCTGCCCAGCCATGCCAGCGTGGGGGACAGTGGCGCTTGGAGTGAGGCTACTAAGAAGGCTGCTCTGAGCCCTACTCTGCGTGTGCTCTGGTACTTCCTTGCCACTGTGAGATACCCAGCCAGGGCCCGTCTGACGGGTGAGGAAACAGCCTGAGGCAGGAAGTGACGGGTCTGAGGCCAAGTGTCAGAGTCCAGAGTGTTGGTGGCCACTCACGGAAGAGGTTCAGAATCTCCGTAAGCTGCAGACTGTGTGGACCTGGGGTGAGCAGGGGGCCTTCCTAGGCACTGTGTCTAAAGTCTTTGTCCATCAGGAGGGGACCTGCTTCAGTGGTAACATTGGAGGAGGGGGAGATGGAGTGACTAGAACTTAACTGGGGTTCCCTGTGGTGGGGCAGTGGACAGAGGCTCTGTGTGACCTAGAACAGCCACCGGAGGACCAGGTGCTGGGGGCAGAGTCCCTCTCACACACTGGGGTGCCCTCGAGGCCAGGGCCAGGCTGGGCTGGGGTGCCCGGGAAGCTGGGGTGCTCTATGCGGAATTTCCTGAAAGGCACCTGCAGCTGTATTACATTTTATACGAACCCCAGAGTGCACGTCCACATACTCACTAATTCTGTGCAGTTAGGGTACTGCCGCTGCGGTTTTCTTGGCAGAGCAGCTCTGCCTGAGGAGCAGTGGGGGAGTCACTAGAGAAGACGTGAATGTTCTGTCTAGGACATTGTGAACACATTTCGAAGTGGACAGAATGGAATGACAGAGGCCCGGTGCCCACCCACAGCCCCAGCAGTATCAGCGGGGCCAGCACGCTTTCTTCCTGTCCCCAGCCCCGCCCCGTTCTCTGGCGTCAGCTCTCGAACCACCTCTCTCCAGAAGTGGCACCTGAACCACTGCTTGATGCTAAGGTGCCTCTAAGAGGCCACAGATTTCTGCTGTCCTTGCCCACCCCAGGAGGGGTCCAAGCCAGGAACTGGCCCAATAGATCTGGAGGTGCGGACTGTGCGAGCGCTGTCACGTACTGCACACACAACACACACACTTGCAGGCACACAGCGCTCTCCATGGTTCCAAAACGAAGCCCTCAATCTGCATCACAAAGCCCCAGCCTGTGGATGCCAGACAGGCAAAGAAACTGCCCGAGAATTCCCTGGGCTCCCATGTATTGATGTCTGTGCAGGGACCAACTGGCTTCCCAGTTCAAAGACAGGCAGATACTCCCATGTTAGGGAATCTGAACCTAGGAGAGCCACCAGCCACATGCTGGGGGCTGCCGGGGTATATGGACGGAGGGGCCTAGCTTCTGTAAACCTGGAGCTGACGGGGTGAGGAAGTACAGGGGTGGAACCTCAGAGGACCCTGGCAAGGGAAGGCCTCTAGCGTGAGCTGCAGCGGTTCCTCCTGCCCCATGTAGGGCAGCGGGGCTCCTGGACTCGCTGCGAGGCGCCTCACACACTGCAGCCTGCACAAAGGGGGGAAGTTCTTGTGTCCACCATGGCAACGGCAGGATGCACGAGCCCACTGGAGCAAGGTCCTTAGAGCTGGCGGACACGGCTGTACCACGCTGGAGCCAGATGGGAAATAGTCGGCAGTACTGGTTTTGGGGCCAGGGTTGGGGGCCCACGGGTGAAGTGAGACGCACCGTCCCTCGGCATCCTTTTGCAAATAGGTAGAGAGATGCACCTTGCAGCAGAAGACGCAAGGGGAGGTGGAGGTTCTGTACTCCTGACAGGGCGGGAAAAATCAAGCGTCCATCCTCTGAGAAAGAGGTGTCCGAGCCTGACCCCTGGCGGGCGAGCGTGGTACCGCTCCTGGTAGGCGCATCCGTGGGCAGCGAGCTTGCAGTGACCCCGGGCTCCGTGTCCTCACCCCTCGTGTAAGAGTTGAGGAGTAGGAGTGTCCGCGCTACCTGGCAAGTGGGCCAGAGACATTTTATAAAAGCACCACAGCCGTGGGAAGGAGTTTCTCAGCTGGAAAATCTCATCCCTTAAGTTGCTCTTAACCCTTGGCATCTGCTTCAACTGCGTGTAGGAAAATCATTAATGCAGATGACAAAATGCACAGATGTGTATATGACAAGCAGTTGAATCTGCACAGACCCTGGGAAACAGCTGGCTTTGCTCCAGGTCACAGTGCTGACACTGATTTGCCATGTGCTGGGGTGGGCGGTCGCCAGGCTTCACAGCCAACCAAGTAAATAAAGCTCAGAGGGCACCAGTGACCCCGCGTCTCTTAATCTTGCATGGCAAAGGGTGGTGAGTGACCAGGCCCACAGGGCCCCACATGACTGTGGGGAGACTGTCCCACCTGCTCATGGTCCCCTGGCTGCGTCTGGGGACTCGGGTCAAGCTTTTGGTGGAAGCGGGGGGCCCCTCCGAGGGGGGCATGAGATGCAGGCAAAGAGAACTTACCCAGGAAGTGGCAAAAATGGCACCCAGGATTTGAGGGACTTCATCCCATAGACCCGGTCCTCCCTGCCAGTGCCTGACATCCGCGTGCCTCTGTTACCGCTCTAGGGTCCTTTTCCCTGTCTGTGAAGGATGTCACGGCCCAGGGGGACATGGTCAAGCATTATAAGATCCGCTCCCTGGACGAAGGCGGCTACTACATCTCCCCCCGGACCACCTTCCCGTCCCTCCAGGCCCTCGTGGAGCACTATACTAGTAAGAAGGGTGTCTGTGGGGGCGGGGCTTAGTCCCAAATTACAGGATTCACTGGGGGAGGGGAGGGTACTGCAAAACCAGACCTAAGAGGTCCGCGCCTTTCAGCATAGTGATTCAGTCAGTGGCCTGAGCCCTGCTCCTGGCTCATCCTGGGGCCACTGAACAAGGATTTTCAGTCTTTGGGGGAGGAGGTCAGGGACGGCATGCCCTGTTTAATGCAAAATGAACAGATAGCCAGGCGTGGTAGTGCACGTGTGTAATCCCAGCACTCAGGAGGCTGAAGCTGGAGGATCATGGTGAGTTTAAGGCCTGATTGGGCTACATAGCAAGATTGTGTTACAAAACCAAGAGAAACAAAACCAAATGAACAGGAAGGGCCCCGGATGTGCATGTGTGAGTACGGGCGAGGGTGCCCGGGGTGTATCTGGGGCGACATGGCCCCCAGGGGGAGTCTGGCTGCCCTGGTGCCCTCCAGCCCCTCTTCTTCCCGATGCAGAGAAAGGGGACGGCTTGTGCCAGAGGCTGACCCTGCCCTGTGCGACCCTGGCTCCGCAGAACCCCTGGGCGCAGGATGAGTGGGAAATCCCCCGGCAGTCACTCAAGCTGGTGCGGAAGCTCGGGTCCGGGCAGTTTGGCGAGGTTTGGATGGGTGAGTGGTGGTGTCCTGGGTGCCGTGGGCCTGGCCTGAGTCCTGACTTGAGTGAGCAGCCACAGAAGCCTGGTGAGGGAAAGCAGCATGAAGTGGTGAAGGTGCCTGTAACCTCACCGTGGTGGGAAGATAGAGCCCACCTTGCCCAGCCCCCAAGCCCTGGGTCTTCTCTGCCGCCTCTGCCTGACTCCTGAGGGCTGATGGCCTCTCAGCCCAGAGCCTAAAACGTGGTGTTTGATTTCACCCCTGCTCCGTCCATGTCTCAGGGGTGCGACTTCAGGGGGGACCCTGTTGCCACCTGGAGGTGCCTCTGGAAGGAGCTGCAGCCGGGTCCCCACTGAGATCCTACCCCCCGCAAGGGCAAATCTGAGTCAATGTTATCCCTCAGTGGGGCAACCCCCTCCATAAACCTGCCTTGGCCTGCAGGGCTGGGAATCTGAGGAGGCTGAGAAAGGCCTGCACCTGCCGAGGTGCGCCCCAAGCCTGCCACCCACAGCCGAGGCACCTACCAGCTGCCACCCCCGTCCTGTCCCTTGGGATCAGAAGCCAGGTCAGATCACTGCCAGTGTCTGATGGCCCCTCCCTTCTCTGTCCTCGCTGTGCAGGTTATTACAAAAACAACGTCAAGGTGGCCATCAAGACCTTGAAGGAGGGAACCATGTCCCCTGCGGCCTTCCTGGGTGAGGCCAACCTGATGAAGACCCTACAGCATGAGCGGCTGGTCCGTCTTTACGCTGTGGTCACCAAGGACCCCATCTACATTGTCACCGAGTACATGTCCCGAGGTGGGGCTTGCGGCTCTGGGCTGGGGTGTGAGCCAGCAGGGAAAACGGCTGTGGCAGAGCTAGCTCTCAGCTCTGCAGCGGGGCGGCCTGCACTTCCGGTGGGCATTGTCTGTGATACTGTGTGAGGTACGGGGCGTGGATGGAGCCAAAGGCTGGGCGTCCAGCAAGGGTTCCGGTTCCGGTTCTCCCCTTCCCTGCATGAGCCTTTTATAGCTGTGCAAATCTCCCAGCTCAGGGGCCAGAGAGGCCCCTGGTGTCCTCAGGGGCAGCGGGCTTGGTGCTGGGCCTCAGCCTTCACCCTTCTCCCCACGCTCCAGCGTCCCTGGTCATGTACTGCTCTGGTGGGGCTTTCGTGTGGCCGTGACATTATGGCAATGTCACCCGGGGACGGGGTCATGGGAACAGAGCCTCTCTGGCAGCACAGCTGGATGCAGCAGGGTAGTGACATGGGGCCTCACACTGGCACAGGAGCTGACCTGCAGAGCCAGATCGGGCCGCTCCCAGTGCCCTGGTGGGGAGACCTCACGTGGGTCCCTGCACCTGGCTGGGACATAACTTGTGAGCCACTGGGGGCCGCCCCTGGGGCAGGGGAGTGAGGGTGGGGACAGGAGGGCTGAGGGGTGTAAGGTGCCCAGTAGCCAAGGTGGCATCTGCCCGGCCACCAGAGAGAGGGACGCCACTTCCTGTGCGGGTCAGAGTGCAGCCGCTTTCCTGACGTGCACTGATGCCCTCTCTTCTAGGCTGCTTGCTGGATTTCTTAAAGACGGATGAAGGCAGCAGACTACCCCTCCCAAGATTGATCGACATGTCGGCCCAGGTTGGTGACGTGAGCCCTGAGTTGGGGATGATCCTCCTCCGAGCCCACAGCCTGGGGAGAGGCTGTGCTGCTCAGACTTAGGCTGCTGGCAGGTCAGAGGGCTCGAGGGACCATGGACTGAGGGTGTAGCTGTCCAGAGGTGGGAAGGCACATGTGCCCTGGTGTGAGCTCGTCTCTCCCTCACACAGTGCCACAGCGCCTTCCATGGTAGGGGGCTCTGAATGCACTGCTCCTGTCCTGGGCAAATGGAGACACTGAGGACCCGAGGACCCCCAGGTCGGGAAGCCCTAGCCTCAGTGCAGCCCCAGACAGGCCCAGCCTCAGGGAGCACAAGCTACATGCCAGCTCTGGGGCGTCTCTTCTCTGAGCCCCTTTCTGCCATCAGGCCTCCAATTCCTGGGCTGCCCTGGACTGGCCCTTGTTGTCCCCCAGGGCGCCCGCAGTGCTCTGCAGACTCTGGGAGGGGGCGGCAGCAGGCTGGGGTCTTTCCTCCTGGGGATATGGCTGAGGCTCACCTGCAGGAAGCACACCAGGTGGCCTGCGTGTGCATCTGTCACAGCCGGAGCTCTCCGCAAGATGGCTGTGGTCTGCGCTCAGCATGTGAGACACACACACACTCACACTTGGCAACACGGGGACCCGCCCACACCTCCCCACCCTGCCGGGCACTGTCTGCCCAGGGTATCGGTGCAGGAAGTGAGGTCACTGTGCTGTTTTTCCACTGAGCTGGGCAGAGGCACATTTGGCGGCAGTGAGGGGGCAGACCCCGGGCCAGCGATGAGCCTGTCTCCCTCCTCTCCTTTCTCCCTTTCGCTCCTCATCGTCCAGTCCTCCCAGTCCCCTTCGGGCCTGGGAAAGCTCAGGTCACTGGGAGCCAAGGAGCCGGGGTGCTTGGGCATGGTACTGCCCCTGGGCTCTCCCCTTCCTGCTCCACAGGGCAAAGCACAGAGTCCCCGGGTTGCTTCCTGAGTGGCGCCTGTGCTGACATCAGCCATGCTTCCCTTCTGCCCAGGGTGCCGAGTACCCCTGGCAGACTCCCTGTGGGAGTCACACGTCACTCCTACTGAGGTTTCCGGGTGGCGGGGGAGGAGGCCGCCCCCCTGTTTCCTGCCTCAGTTTCTTTGGCACCATAGGAGAAGAGCCTCAGTCAGGGTCCTGGGCTGAAACGCTCCAGAGCAGCTGCAGGGCTCCTGGCCACACCGGGCACGGGGAGAGAGATGAGGGCCCTTTCGGAGAGCTCCGGGGCGTGCCTGGATTCTGAGTGACTGCCACAGGCAGGGCGGGGTGAGCACCTCAGCCACTTGTCGCCTCATCGAACCCTGGCGCAACTCTGGCCTGGACAGCAGCCCCTGCATTCGGGGTCAGGACCATGGCAAGCCAGGGTTCACACTCTGGGATGCAGGGTCTTCCTTCCCCGCTCCCTATGCAGAAACGCCTTGCCACCTTGATGCCCTGCTGCTCCCCTGCCATCCTGTCCTCGGGTGTGGCTCGTGGGGAGGGTGGGGACAGGAGGGAGGAGACAGGCCGCCCGGCTCCTCTGACAAAAGCACCTCCCCGCACCCCATGGGCTTCTGGGCTGACCCAGCTGAAGTCACCCTCCCCTTGCACCCAGAACCAGCTCCTCGCCCTCTGCACACCCACGGCAGAGCAAACCCCGATTCCCCCAAACTCCACACTGTGCTGTCCTTCACTGTGTGTCCTGTCCCCACAGGTCGCCGAAGGCATGGCGTACATTGAGCGCATGAATTCTATCCACCGTGACCTGCGGGCGGCCAACATCCTGGTGTCTGAGGCCTTGTGCTGCAAGATCGCGGACTTCGGCCTGGCCCGAATCGTGGACAGCGAATATACGGCTCAGGAGGGTGAGCAGAGCCCCGCCACCTCCCAGCTCCTTGGGCGCCCTCAGACTTCAGAGGCTCTGTGCTGAAGCCTGGGGAAGGGGTCGGGGGTCCCCAGCTGCCGCTTCCTGAGAGAGCTGGCAGAGGAAAGGGCTGGACCTCCGTGGGAGGGTGCCTGACAGGAGGCAGGGCTGGGAGCCTACAGGCTCTGGCCCTCGGGCCCTGGAGCCTCCAGCGCTGCCCACTCAGGAAAAGCTCAGAAAGCCCTGCGGCAATGCTGGTATTTCCGTCCGCTTCACCTGGAGTCTACCGCACTGATCCAGTCCTAAGGCTTTGCCCACTGAGCACCTTCTAACCTCCCACTGAAGTCAGCCTCCACGGAACTCACCTCAGAACACCAGGCTCTCAAGTAGAAGCAACAAACCCTCATAAAGCGCAAGGAGTGCTCTGCTCAGCTCCCTTAACGTAACCCAAGAAAATGCACTTAGCAAGTGAGCAGTGAGCCAGGTGTACTAAGCCCTACACGAGTGAGGAGGGTCCCATGTTCCCTCTGCTGCAGATCCCAGGGCCCGCATTGCTCAGGCATGTGTCCCCACAGAGGCCCCTCCGCCCTGGCCACAGCCAACCTGGTAGGGCCAAGGCAGGGCGTGCGGGCCAGGCACAGCCTCACGGAGCTGCTGACTGTCCTGCAGGGGCCAAGTTCCCCATCAAGTGGACCGCCCCGGAGGCCATCCACTTCGGAGTGTTCAGCATCAAGGCAGACGTGTGGTCCTTCGGCGTCCTCCTGATGGAAATCGTTACCTACGGGCGTGTGCCCTACCCAGGTAGGCTGCCCGGGGGTGGTGGAGCTGCCCCTTACTCAGGAGAAAACATACGGCCTCATTTCCGGTTCTTCTCCATAAATAAAAAGTCAATAAGCCAAGCATGGTCGCCTACAACTGTAATCCTAGCACTCTGGGAAGCTGAGGCAGGAGGGTCGCAAGTTCAAGCCCAGCCTGGGCAAATTAGCCTGGACCCTGTCTCAAAAACGTACAAAGGAGTAGTGGGATAGAGCCCCTGCCAAGGACAGGCAGGTGACCCCCAAGGCGGAAACTAGTTTGAACTGCCCTCCTGTGCTTGTCCCCACCCCGCAGGCATGAGCAACCCCGAGGTCATCCGAAGCCTGGAGCATGGCTACCGCATGCCACGCCCGGACACGTGCCCGCCCGCGCTGTACCGAGACGTGATCTCCGAGTGCTGGCGCAGGCGCCCCGAGGAGCGGCCCACCTTCGAGTTCCTGCAGTCGGTGCTGGAGGACTTCTACACGGCCACCGAGGCCCAGTACGAGCTGCAGCCCTAGCGAGGCCAGCGCCCTCGGAGGGACAGGGTGGTGTCCACAGGGCAGGGGCAGCCGTGAGGCGGCGCTGTGTCCGACAAATGCCTGTGCGCCTCGTCTCGGGCATCCCCAGCCGCTCGGTGCTGGGATTCGCCTCTGTCGCGCGGGGCAGCGAGCGAGGACTTAAGCCAGCACTCGCCGCGCACGGTGACTGTGGCTGTGTGAGGCCCGGCGCGGGGTCCCCGACCCTGCTACGCCCCAGCGCCCTGGGCCTCCTCCGCAGTCGAGTCGGGGAGCGTGCACTCCGTGTCGCTGCGGAGCCGACACCCCGCACGTCGGGCCGTGCGGGACTCGCGCGGAGCGGCGGGCGGAGGTCATAGGCCCTGAGGGCGCGGACCCCGGCCCGCGGCTGCCGCCGGCTCCTCTGCCCCTCGCGGCCCGCAGGTGGCGCCCTCGCCCCACCGATGCCGGCTCCAGCAAGGAGCGCCCAGAGCCGGGTGGGAGCCGGCGCCTGGGGGCCTCGCCCGCCGGGAGGAGACCCCACCCCAGGCCCCGAAAGCCCGGAGCCACGGGACCCCGACCAGACCGGGATGGGGCGCTGGAGGGGCGTGGGAAGGCAGGTTGTCCTCCCCCCTCCTCTCCTCCTCCCTCGCCCCCCTCCTCTCCTCCTCCCTCGCCTCCCTCCCCTCCCCCCTCCTCCCCTTCCCTCTCCTTTTCCTTGGTTTTGGGCAGTTAGGTTTTCAGTGAAATAAACACAAAGTGCACAGTTCCCCATTTGTCCCCGGTCTCCCAGTTCCCCGTTACCATCTTCCCACGGCGCGCTCGCTGCGCTGACGTCCGATGCTGACCGCAGTTTCCCGACGGGACTCCCGGTGCGGAGAATGTTCTGTGGGTCACACAGATGAACGCCGCTGCCCGGCTCCCCTGCCCGTCCCTTCCCCCTTGACCTCTTGGCACCCGCTTCTCATGTTTTTTTTTTTTTTTGGCGGCACTGAGGATCGAACTCAGGACCCTGCGCTTGCTAGGCAGGCGCTTATTCCACTGAGCTATATCCCCAGCCCCCCGCTTCTCATGTTTGATCGCTCTGCCCTGGCTGATGACCCCCAAGGCAGGAGTAGTGGCACTGTATGTACAGGGGGGAAACTGAGGCACGGGGCCATCGCACACTAAAGAGTAGCGGGATGGGGATGTGGGCCAGATCCGGGCTGCAGGGCTGTGGGGTGGGGCACGGAGCCCACCCACTCTGCGGGGGCCTGGGGTCCAGAAGTGCTTCTTGTTGGCGTGTTCTACCGTGGGTGGGGACAGCCCTTCGGGGGGTCCAGGCCTCCTCCTCAGCCCCGCTGTTTCTGTGGGGAGGAAGTGACTCCGGCTTCCATCCTCCTGCCTCTGTCTGAGCTGCCAGACTGGGCCTGGGATTTGAACCCTGGCTCTGGTGGGTGCTTGCCAGGGAGCGCAGCACTGGGGAGCCCAGGCACAGGGTGCTGTGATCACGGGGGGGGGGTGGAATAGAAGGCCAGCCGACAGTGCCCCCGACAGTGAGGCCCCCTGAGCTCCGGGCCTTTGACCCCTCCAGTGCCCAAGCGCTGTTCAGGTCGGTGATTGCTGAACCGGACCAGAAAACTCTCATCTCAGCCCCAGGGTTTAAACCGGGCCCCACCAGCGGCCCCGGAAGAGGGGATCCCAGAAGGGGCTTTGGAGATGGGGCCCAGGGCCGAGGACACCTGGCCTATGGGAATTGAACAGACTGGGCCCCAGAGAGCCCCTCCTCCTGCCAGTGCAGGCACAGGACAGAGACAGCTCCAGCCCTAGGGCTTGCAGATGGGAAGAGCCGCTGCCCTGACGGGGCTTGGGAGCACCAGGGTGCTTTGGGACAGAGAGGACCTCCAGAGTGGCCTCCTCTGCCGTCCCTCAGGCAGAGCAGCTGTCAGCTCCCCGACACCCCCACCCCCAGCACTCAGCCCTGCCTGCTGGAGAAGCATACTGAGGTGGAACTGAGGGACAGAGGCCGGTGGGCACATGTTGGAAGGCTCTGCCTGGGCTGATGTCCACCCAGGACGGAGGGCGGCTGGAGCGGCTAGGTGAGCCTCAGAGTGCCCCTTCCAAACACCGCCAGCTGTGAGCACCTAGGGGCAGCCTAGTGTCCAGTCCTTGGAACCGCAGGCCCAGCTGGTGCCTTTCCCAGCTCTAATGTGCAGGCGACACCTGCCAAACCTCTCTCCTCTTCCTTCCCCTGAACGGAAATGGACAGTGGCGAGTTTCCTCCACTAGGAGGCGCGCTTGTCCTAGTGGACCTGGAACTGAATCCGGTCAGTGTGTGGGTGGGTGGGTGTGTGTGTGTGTCTGTGTGCCACAAATCAGTAAGTTTATGCAGGACAAGGGTCCTTCCGACTGCCAGGCAGGAGGTGAAACGTGAGGATGGGGGGCCACTTCCAGCCGGGCACTGTGTCTTGCTAGCTGGAGGGAAGGTCCCTTACACATTCCCAACACTGGACCTGCACTGATGAGGGACCAGTGTCTGAGACATCCAGTCACAGGCCTGCTGTCCCTGGCCGGAACTCATGAGGACAGCCGGAGCCTGGGACAACGAGCCCTCCTTGTGGTGGAGGCTGCGCCTGCCCTGCTCTTCCTGGACCCAAGACACCTCAGTGGTATGAATAACAGCAAGGTCTTTGGTCACACTGTCCTGTGCTCCAGCCCCAAATCCGGAAGCTTCCTCTCCCAGAACATGTCTGTGGACACCGCTTAACCCTGATGAGCCTGTTTCCTCCTCTGTACAGTAGGCAGTCATGGCGCCCCCCCCACAAAGCCTGTTGCTAGGCTTCAGGATGACAGTAAGTGTGGGGCATTTACCCAGGGCCTGTCTTGGAAGTACCTGGAGAAATCAGCTCCTGTTAGTGGTGTAGCCTCCAAAAGAAGGCCTGCCCTGAGTTCCTCATCCTCTGTGCTCCCCCATCTCAGGTGCCATCCTCCACCTGACACTGTTCCCTTTCATGCAGCCCTCACCCTTGGGTGGGCCCTTGTAGGAGCACACAGGTCGGCCCGGCGCATTCCAGCCACATGCCCGTGGGCAGTGTGGTCCCACGAGTCCTAGTTTCCTGGTCTGTACCTCCGAGGGAACAGCATCTCCCACAGGGTGTACCGGGGACAGGGAGAGAATTTAGGAAATGGAGCACTGTATCAGTTTGCCTGGACTCCTGTGGCTTAAACAGCTGACCTTTATTTCCTCCCAGTTCTGAAGACTGGAAGTGCAAGGTCAAGGTGAGGCAGGGCTGGCACTGTCTGGGGCCTCTCTCTCCTGGTCTTCCTCCCCAGCCCTGACAACCACTGTTCCACTTCCGCTGTCCTATGATCAGAGTGTCTAAATGCCTCACTTCTGTGGACTTGAGCAGCACTTGTCTTACAAACTGGCTTATCTCATTCAACATCATGTCCTCTTCACGCATCCTGGTGCATATCAGAAGTCTATTTCTTTTTGAGGCTCCATAGCACTCCCCTTATGGATTTGATTGTCAGCTTTTCATTGCTGTGATGAAACACCTGACATCCACAGCTTTAAAGGAGTGGTTTCTGTGGCTCACGGTTCCAGAGGATCCAGTCCATGGTGTCCTGGCTCCAAGGTGGAGGGTGTGGCGGAGGAGACCACTCACCTCATGGAACCAGAGGAGAAAAGCAGGACAGAGGAAGGGTCCAGAGTCAAGAATATAAGGGGCTAGGGATATAGCTCAGTGGAATAAGCGCTTGCCTAGCAAGCGCAGGGTCCTGAGTTCGATCCCCAGTACTGCAAAACAAAACAAAAAAAAAAAAGAGTCAAGAATATGCCCTTCCAGGTTACACCCCCAAGGGCCCTACTTCCTCCCACTAGGCCCTACCACTTAACAACACATTCAGCTATGAATCCATCAGGGGAGTAATCCCATGGTCCAGTTACCTTCACCAAAACCCCAAGTCTAAACACTTGACACTTTGGGGGACATTTTTTATTCAAATCATAATAGAAACAAATCATATTTTGTTTTTCCACTTCTCTGTCAGCAGACATCTGTGTGGCCTCAGCTGCTGGCCATTGTGAATAATGCTGGAATGAACACATATGAGCAAATACCTCCTTTGGACTCATTGCTGGGCCAAAGGCAGTTATGTTTAATTTTGGAGGGGCTGTCACACTGCTGCCCACAGCATCTCCATTGTGTTATGCTCCCACCAACAGTGCCCCACTACCTCACCAGCACTTGTAGCTGTCTGGATTTGTTAGGTGCCATGCTAGGCGCAAGGTGGGTGGTGTTGTAAGTCTTGGCTTTGGTGCCACAGGACTGCAGCCCTCCTTGAGATGCTCTGGTGTGTGGGAGTTCTAGGCCTTTGCTGTGTGCTCCTGGCAGGTCCTCCAGGCCCAGTACCCCTGGGGTACCCCACTGGGTCCTGGATGTGGGGCTTTGTGGGCTGCGCTGGGCCCAGGGAAGCTGGAAGAGACTCCCAGATGTCACCAAGTATGTTCACATCCTGGCCAGCACGTGCTCAGACCCCTACTCAATGTGTTCCCGAAGACACCCAGCATCTCAGGCATCACAGGCAAGAGTATTTGGGCCGTTGGTCTCAAGAGTGAGAAGGACACAGGGCAGAAGCCAGCCAGGGAGTGGAAGGGACACCGAGGCCTCCAGTGGGCACAGTCTAGCTGAGCATGGATTGACTCTGATGGCAGCCAAGGAGCTTGACACTTTGCAAAGGGGGTCTTTTGAACCAGCCGCCAAGTACTAAGTGATACTCAGTGGCTGCGACTTCACAGTCCAAGGGCCAGGTCCTCTGGTCGCCACTGTGCAGATGGGGACCTGGGCCCAGAGAGGGTGGGTAATGGCCCAGGCCGCATACTGGGGGGGGCAGTCTCGGAGAGACACTCTGGGGAGACATTTTACTGTGCTCCTCAAGCCTGGGGAGTCTGCGCTGGAGGCCCGGAAGTGGAGAGCCCACCACGGCAAGCAGGAGAGAGAAGGGGGCTCCCACCCCCGCCAGCACAACCCTCCTCTCCGACTGTTCTGCTGTCTGCTGACGCAGGTTACCGGAGTAGAGTCAGGCTTCAAAGTTTTTGTTTTTGAAAACCAATCCTCAAATCCAGCATTTGCATCACCCTATGCTTCTCACAAGTGGGAAACTTCCCCAAGGGCCGACAGGAGCACAGTGGGAAGAGGCCCTCCGCCCCAGCTGGATCTTAGGACCCTCACCAGGCACCCGGGCCCCGGCTTCCTGGGAGAAGGACGACATCTCACTCAAGATTTCTGGGAAGGGGACCTCTGCCCTCAAGGACTCTGCATTACACTCAGCAGTTCCCGGAGATCTCAGGCCTCCACCGGCGGAGCAGCTCCTCGTTGCCCGGACAAAGCACGGCGTCTGGAAAGTAGTTCCTCCTGCCAATGGGGATGCGCCTGCCACAGCTCTCCACAGTTTACAAAGGGGGCCCTGACTCTACTTTCCCTGGACAGCCCCCATGGAGCCCCTCGGGTGCTGCTCCCTCTCCGCCCTGGGCGTCGGAAGGTGGGCTGGGCCTGTGGCTCCCCAGCAACATCCCTAGGATGCGGAGGCAGACCGCTGAGCCCACGCTGCCCTCTGGACCCAGAACCAGGGAACCCGGCAGAGGATGCTGAGATCGAGAGAGCTTTAGAGAAGCTTCGGAGCAGGCGGGCACGGGCACACAGACCTGCCGTGGCCTGGGGGCCCCTTGCACGAGGCCGGGCACACTGCAGAGAGGGACAAGAGCCCTCACGGAGGCCGGTGGATGAAGGCTGCGGAGGAGAAGCTAATGGTGCTGATGGGGCCGCCAACTGCAGCGACTGTTTGCTGGACACAGTCACAGCATCCCAGGAGAGGCGCAGTGGCCGAGGCCCGGCACATGAGCTCAGCTCTCCGGGATGATTCATGGTGTAAGAGCTCTGCCTGACCTCACCCAAGGCCTAAGAATAGTTTTGGGGAGGGCTCAAGATAACCTCACAGTCAGAACTCCAGGTGCTGACCGACTGTGTCCAACTCACTGTGGGGACTGTGACCTCCCCGGCCCTGGGATGACCCTGAGGAGACGCATCAACAAGGAAGCAGAGGTCCCACTGTGTGCACAGAGAGGCACAGAATGAGCCCAGGCTGACAGCGCCTCCTGGCTGTCCCTGAGCCTCGCCTGTCCTTTGGCCGGCTCTGCACGCTGTTTCCAGTCCTGGGCCTGAGGAGCAAAGCCATCTGCTGAGTTCTGTAGTGGGGGCCCAGGCCTGAGGTGCATCCCTGCCTCCACAGCCCCCTCAGGGATGGAGCGAGGCCCTGAGGCTGCAGGTCACATGGGGCTGGAGCCAGATAGGGCTGGCACACCCGAGCCCCAACCCCTGGAGCCTCAGTCTCTGGTAGATGGTGCTGAGTGGGTTCACCTCCCCTCGCTGCTCCCTGCTTGGCCGCAAACTGGCTGTGGGATCCTGGTGGATCTCTGGCTTCTCTGAGCCTGGGCTTCACCATCTTTCAGTGGACACAGCACAGCCATCTCGGAGGGGTGAGAGAGTGAACAAGGACGATGCACAGGAAGTACTGGCCTCTCCTTGTGCACACAGTAGGGCATCAGCACATGCACACTCCCTTCCCTGAGGCCCTGGGGGCCTGGCCTCGCAGACCCTGCTCCCCTTTCCAGTGCATCCCGTCTTCGGCCTTGTCCACCCCCACCTTGGCCTGCGGGCCACCGGCTCCCTCGCCATGGCAAGTGGAGGCAGATTGCAGAGGATGGGGGAGGGGGATGTGCCTGGGGGCTGGGGGGTAGGGGGTAGGAGGATTCAGGCATCCATTAATCTTGGCCTGGTGCCTCCTGCAGGGGCCAGGGCACCATCTAGGGGCATCTCTGTAGAAGCCTCCCTGGTACCAAGGTCACTCCGCCACTCATGGTTAAAATTAGCCTCGTGCTCATGGCCTTGGACCGCAGTGGCCTTTTCCCACTAACCCCTGGGCCCTGGCCCTGCACAGACACGGTGGGCTCCCTGCCCTCTCTCTAGAGAGCAGAGGACACAAGGCAGAGGAGGGTGAGCACATGTGTGCATGTGTGTGTGTGTGTGTGTGTGTGTGTGTGTGTACATGCATGGGTGGGCACAACTAACCAACCCAGGCTCCAGGCAGAAAATGATTGTGGAACCATGCCAAGGGTCTTGTTCTTGGTACAGTTCCTTGCTTGTGCTGTTTTTCTGCTCACCTCCGAGCTTCCCATCACCTCCTCTCACCCAGATCATATCCAGCCCATAGCAAGCACTGGGCTCAACAGTACACCCCACACCACTCCTGCGATTAACAAAATCATAGGCAGGCTGTGTGGCACACACCTGTAATCACAGCATTCTGGGAGGCTGAGGCAGGAGGACTGCAAGTTGGTAACTTAGCAAGACCCTGTCTCAAAATAAAAGATTCAAAATGGGATAGGGATATAGCTCACTGTAAACTCTAGATTCAATCCCTAGGACTGAAAACAAATTTAAAAAACAGTGAGTAAATGACCAACCAGGAGGCAAAACAGGCACCAGTTTGACCCAACTGCCACCTCTGTGTCCTTATCCCTGCATGTCCCCAGCACCCGACACAGGACCTGGCCCACACAAAGTGCTCCATGGAGATTTGTAGAATACCTGCAGGAATGAGGATGGGGTCACAGCCTGTGTGGTCCACATCCCACAGGTGATAGAACAGTGAAGCCAGTAACCCAATGAAGCAGGGTTCCCAAGGAGGGGTTGAGTCCCAGAATATCCATGAACACAAGAGGGAGAGAAGGTCAGTGCCCCGGGGGCTGAGCCAGGCAGTGCAGGCCCTGGTCCGGCTCAGTACTGGTCTTGCACGAGGCAGTCAGGGCCCACTGGTCAGGTACGTGCATTGACCAGAAGCCCAGGGTGGACGAGGCAATGGCTCTGCAGCCCTGCACAGAGAGCCTGGCACACATGGGCCTTCCCCTGCCGTGAGGGGTTAAACATACTGAAGCCAAGGATGCTGTCTCTGCTAATCCCACAGGGCAAGAGCTCACGCAGGACGTGAGATCAAAGTTAAAGCCAGTGTCAGACAGGAAGACAATATTTGCGGTGCCTGTATAACAGAGGATTACTGCAAAGGAAACTGAAGGAGCACTTCCTGTTCTGCAAAAGCTGAAGACAAATGGAGAGATGGTAAGTGAGACCCGGCACTGCCGGGGGGGCGCTGCAGACCGCAGCCGTGTGGCCCAGGGCACTCAGCTGCCCTGGTGCACAGGAAAATGCAATGAATCAGGGTGTGTCAGGTTTTAGCCATCAGACTGCAAGTGGCAGGAACCCCGGAAACCCACAGCACTGGTAAAAAGGAGGGAAAACAGCCCTTGAGTGGCCAGGGCCACTGGAGAAGCACTGCAGGCAGTGCCATCCTGACACCAGTGTGCATGTGCAGGGACAGAGCTGTGGCACATCTTGAAAATCATCCCACAGGAAAACAGGCCCCCATCCTTGAAGACGAGCGTGCACACCTTCCTGTGGCAGCTCTGTCTTTCCAGGGAAAACAATTTAATGTAAATGCTGGGGAGGGTATTAGGAGGGAAACCAGGTCCCCGTGGTTTTAGGGATTTGATTATGACTTTAAACTGATGGCTTTTCAGCACCAAGGGGTTTGGAGACACGAGAAGACACGTAGCAGGGGCATGCAGGAAAACACATCTGCTGCAACCTTACACACATGCACAACTTTGTGTTTGTGACACACACACACACACACCTATGTGTATGGAAATGTGCAGCAGCGGGACCCCAGTGGTGCCCACCGCAGAGGTGGGGAGGACGGTGGCTGATGGCAGAAGAAGATAGAGGGGAATGCTGTCTCACGCTGCTGGAGTCCTTCGGAGCCGCAGCACATTAATGCATTTGGAGAAGAAAGCCAGAGAGGCGACAGTGACGGATTGCTCAGTGCAATTGTGCCTGGTGGCAGAGAACGGATGGCGGGCCCCCTGGGGCCTCCTGACACTGGACCTCCTTCACCGACCCCACCCGGCCCATCTTGGCATTTCTGCTGCTGATATCATCCTCTCTGAGTTATCAGGCCTTTGCTGCAAGCACTGCCCCTGTACAAGTTGTCCAGGTGGCCACCACCAGCAGGAGCAAGGCACAGGACAGGACTGCGACCCTGCCCGCCCAGTGCCTGGCATGGGTTGATGGTAGCCAAGCCTCTCTCTGGGCTTGGGCTAGGTTTCCTCCACCAATGGCTCCTCCCTAGCTAGGATGGCCCCAAAAGAATGTCCTTTAGTGGCACAGTCATGCAGTTCCCATGGCACCAAACACTGTGTACCTCCTTCCTGGGGACCAGCCACCATGCTAGGCAGTGACATCTTTACACAGTCTTGACAGATGGGTACTGAGTGCCCACTTCACACATGAAGTGACCCAGGTCACCAGTAAATATGTGGCAGGGTCAGGATTTGGATGCAGGTGCTAAAACTGCAAACACGTGGATGATTGCTCACCCACTGCCCAGGCTTCTGCCCTGGAAGCAGGGGGTCTCAGCGGATATGGTCAATGCCAGCCTTTCACCACCCCCCCGTGCTTCTCAGCCCAGCATTCACTCATTCTGTTCACTTTATCTTAGCAGGGAGGCAGGGTCTCCTCCACTCAGTGGCCAACATGAAAAGTGGCACCATCAACTCCAACATAAGCTTCCTGCCCTGTCTGAGAGTAGGGAGAGAGTACTTAGTGGAATCAGAGCCTGGCAGAGCCCTCTGGTGCCCAGGCCTCTCAGAACTCAGCCAGGCCACTTGCCACCCTCACTTTTCTCACTTGTAAAATAGAGGTTGTAAAAGCACCTGTGAGAATCAGAGAGATGCTGGGTTCATGCCAAGCCCCTCAGTGTCAAGTAGGTCTGGCACCTGGAACCCACTGAACGTTTGGTATCAGGAGCTGGGCATCACTGTCACCACCATCATCGCCTTCACCATCTCCGTCACACCATCATCATGGCCTTCATCATGGCACATCACTGTTATCATCATCACCGTCGCCGCCACCGCCAGCATGGCCACCACCATCACCATCATCATCAATGTGATCATCACCATCACCACCACCACCATCATCACCATCAACAGGATCATCACCACATCATCACCATCATGATCATCGTGATCATTATCACCATCAGCTTGATCATCACCATCATCTTCACCATCACCATGATCACCATCACCATCACCACCATCACTGTCACCACCACCATCGTCACCATCACCACCACCATCATCACCACATTATCACCACCAACAGGATCATCACCATCATTAACACCACCACCACCATCACCATAAACTACCATCACTGTCTTCACCGTAACAACCACTGTCACCATTGCGACCACCCCCACCACCATCCTGATTATCACCATACCATCCCCAGCATCACCCCATCTCTACCCCAATCAGTATCATCAGTGCCAATCCCTGGCTCTTGGTTCCTTATTTGGAAAATTAAAGTGAAACATCAGGGGATTTTGTAGGTGTCTTCCAACTCTAACTCTGACAAGTCAAGGTGAAGTTCTTTGGTGTTCTCCTTAAAAAAACAGTTTGCCAAACCAGGATAAAGGGGACAGAAAGGGGAAAATTCCATCTAAATGAGAGGGAAAATTATCCAAATACTTCCAGGGACTTCCAGGAATCTACAGAGTGTGCACATCCCAAAGCTCCTTCTCACATGAGGCCATCTATCCCCTGACAGCACTCTGCCAGCTGCTCTCGAGTGACTTTGTACCCGGGAAGTCATAGGACAGACTCACACCTAAAATCTTTGCAATCTGGCCTCTGAAGGGCTGGCTCCACTGCATGGAAGGGGGAAATTGTAGGGCATCTGAGAGCCGGGGGCCTGGGAAGAATGGAGTATCCTCTCAGCTTTTTCATGTGCAAACCCAAATAGTTCTGCTTCTCTGGTTACTGTGAATATTTAAGGCAGGACCTGAGACTCACCCAGTGCTCCTGCAGCTCTTGGGAACAATGGTCAAGACCTAGAGGGACTGATCTAGGGAGACTTCAGGACCACTGTGGTCCTCCCAGAGCTAGTGGTGACTCTGCTCCAGGCTGCCTGGGTCCACAGCCCCCAGGGTTGCTGACAGTGGAGGGACCCTGCCAGGGGCGATTCAGAGTGGTGAGTGTGTACTGAGGGCTGAGCCATGGGAGCAGGCCAGTTAGGGGACAGCAAGGTGTCATGGAGTGTGAGGGGGCAGTTGCACCCATGGGTGGACAGGATGGGGTGAGGTGGGTATGGCATGGGGAGGCGAGTGAGAGTGTGTTACAAGGAGTGGATTTGAGGCAGGGGGCACAGGGCGCAGAGACCTCTCTAACCCAGAGCCCCACTAGGGCAGGGCACAGAGACCTCTCTAACCCAGAGCCCCACCAGCCAGCCGGACCGTGCGTATGGGGACTCCAGCCACACAGCACCTGGTGGATGGAGGGAGGAGATGGCGCAGGCCAGGCAGGGGTGTGGAAAGGAGCACAGAAGGGCATCTGCAGGCTCTCCTGGGCAGTGGAGCTGGGGTTGTTGGGTGCAACTACAGCCCTTCTGGGAGGCCCTTCTGGGCTGAATGTGGTTTTGGGGAGACTCCGACTCAACACCCAAACTCCTAGTAAACACCGATTGAGTGTCTGGCCTGGGTCAGAGACTTCATGTCATCTTGTTTAAAGCCCTGTGAGAGGGTACAGAAGAGGAAACGGAGGCAGGGGGTTGGACAGTCAGGGCTTCTGAGTGTCTTCATGTGTGCAAGTTGTCTAGGTTCCCAATGGCTGAAATCACAGCCATGATCTGGACAGCTCAGAGATCTCTCAGCCAAGAGCTGTCAGCAGGGAGTCCCATGTGCCCTGTGGGTTCCAGTCCCACTTGCCAGAAAGACCTGGTCCGTTCAGTGTTGTGTGTTCAAGTACAAGGCCAGACCGCCAGAAGCTGCCATGTTCATGAGTGGGGAATAATTCAATGTAACGATATCATGTCGCTTAACCTAAGGGCACAGGAACCGTGGCTGACGTCCTCTCAGAGTCTGAGCCAGCTCATCCCAGAGGGACCTAGGGATGGGAGTAGGGGTGGGAGGAGGTGACATCCTGCCCACTTCAGGATTTGGCAGCCTCTCCCTTGAGTTTCATTGCCACTGTGGCCAGCCTTTGGGACAATGGCTGGGACTCAAGAGATACGACAGCCACCACCAGCAGCGATGCAGGGGGCCCACATGTGGCCCAGATGTGTCCTTGTGGGTTGCTGTGGTCCCACAGGAAGACACATTAGCGGGGAGGGAGAGGGTGTGATGGCGGCACATGTGCAGCTTCTCTGTCTTGAGGCCCATGTCCCATAGTGTCTTAGGGACCCACAGACCCACAGGTACAGGCTCCAAAAGGGGTCCCCATGGGCCCTGCTCCGGGGCTGGGGAATGAGACAGAGGCTCTGGAGCTGGACACCCCCAGATGGGAACCCTGCCTCTGCCAGGCAGTTATCCCTGTTTCTTCTGTGTGCCTCAGTTTACCTACCTCCACACTTAGACGGTAGCGGCACCCACTCTCAGGTGGGGTGAGCTGACAGACCATTCCGCACACCCTAGGTGGGGCTGGAAGAGGCCTGGGGCCGGAGGCCCCTTCCCTACTCCCCCTTGCTCCGTCTCCTACCCCTGCCTTGGCGGCGTGGCGGGTGGTCCTGGGCCACCGCGGACGGCTCCCTGTGATAACTGTGGGTCACGGGGGTCAGCCCAGGGCCAGCAGCTGCTCAGGCTGCCTTGCTCTCCCTGTTGCTGGGAGGGCCGAGGTCTCACCTCAGAGCAGATGTGTAAACACCGAGCATCCGCAGCGAGTGGGCTGGGCAGGAGAGCACCTTGCCCTCAGCTGGGAGCCACAGGCCTGGCCTGAACGGCAGCACCGGGCAGCACCCAACCCAGGAGCACCTGGCCCAGGATGGACAGGCTCCCCCTTGCATCCTAGCTCGAAAGGCTGTGAGAGGTGGGGTGAACAGGGCCTGGGGACGGAGGACCACGCTGTCAGCCACACCTTCCCGCGGTGGGCTCTGTGTTCTCCGGGAGGGAGGCTCAGCACTCTGGGGTGGCCCATGGCTGTCGGGCCCTGCCATCCATCAGTGAAGGAAGCAAAACTCCTAGGCTGAAGGCCACCTCAGAGCTGGGCCATTCTGGCCCCAGCTCAAGGCTTCGTAAAGGGCCCTGGCACCTGTCTGCCATGGCTGCTGAGACAAAGTCCCATGGGCTGGGGGACATAAGTCGCAGCCACTCCCTGTGTCCACTCCTGCAGACCTGATTCCAGCCAGAGGGGCTGTGGTGAGCTGCCCTTCTGGGCAGCTCCTTACTGTGCCTTCATGTGGACAAGGGACAAAGGAGCTTTCTGGGGTCCCTCACAGCACTGATCGCAAACCCTAGTTACCACCCCAGGCTAGCCCAGCAGGGTGGGCGGGAGGGACATGCACACCTTCCATCCCCCGAAGCTGCTGGGCAAAACCAGACAGTCCCGGAGGGGAACAGCAGCGTGTCGCTCCCAGTGACCCCGAGCTGTGCCGTTAACGATGGTGAAGATGATCAGTTTCATGGTACGTACATTTTACCACAAAAGAACTTGAAATTAAAGTAGCTCCTAACTTGGCAAATAGTAGCCTCAAAGGTGTTTGCTGAACAAGTTGTCTTCCCCTCAGACTCCCACTCCGGGCCCTGGGGACAAGGCAGGCGCTTGCACTGTTGAAGGAATGGGCTTGAAGGGTCTCCATGGAAACTACCTCCCGCCTCTGACCCCACCTCCTTTTCCAGCCTGGCCATCAAGGTTCCCTGAAGCCCCCAGCAGAAACCGCGTCCTTCGTCCTCCACCTCGCAGGAAGAGAGGCAGCCACAATCCAAGTTTTCTCCTCAGAGGCCGCAGAAGAAAAGTCCCGCTAATCCCCAGGGAGTGTTGTTAATGCTCTGTGATTGATGGGGTGCTCTTCCCGGACTAAACGGTTTCTTCTGCTGTTTGACACCCATCACACCGGCGCCCAGGTCTTCCCGTGACAGAGCAGGAGCAGCAAGGGTTGGGCAGGGTAGGGTGGGGCTCGGCCACCACAAGGGTACAGGGGCCGCGACCCACACAGAGAGACTGCAGCAGGTTCTGTGGGAGCTCCCGCCGCCTCTGGGTGTGCTCTAAGGAAGGCTGGAAGTCATGGGTCTGTGAGCACAGCTCCGTGCCCCCTGGAGCAAACCGTCATGCTGGAGCTGCTCTCTTGGTCGGGCACGTTTCTGAGAAGGGAGCCAAGGCCACTCAGTGGCTGCTGCTGTCACTAGAAACTCAGTGTGACATTCGGTGAGCTTTCCCGGATGTTTAAGCTGGCCAGTGACTAATATTTCTAACATACGAAGTGACATAAATGTCTCCAGCGCATAACTGATTAAACACACAGCAGATACATATCACTGAGACCATGGTGATCTCCTCCCAAGAGAACTCTATTTCCCAGCAACTGTGCAGCCTGAGAGAAGGGTAACAGAATCCACCGCGTTTCCTGGGGTGGGCGCCCAGAACCCTGCAGGCTCAAGCCGCTTGGGCAAAAGAAGCAGCCATCAAGCAACTCTGGGAAATGCTTCACATCTGATTGCCTCTTGGGTATTGATACACATTCACATATTAAAAGATCTGGAAGGGCTGGGGATATAGCTCAGTGGCATAAGCGCCTACCTGGCGAGCGCAAGGTCCTGAGTTCAATCCCCAGTACCACAATAAATAAATAAATAAATAAATAAAAGATCTGGAAAACTGCAAAAATCTTCTTCAGTAGGGAAATCTGTCTCGGTTTAATTAATTCAGCCTTTCCCCAAATTAATTTTCTACAAAAGCCTTTGTCCACCAGGGTCTGCTGTTCTGCAGAGAGGGCGGTGCCTCGGGATGACTTATTTAGGAAAATGCTTGAATATCTCACAGCAGCGCCCAACTTACCTGAGGCATCTGTGCACAGCTGAAAGCTGCTCTCCGGGGCTGGCTGGGATTTCTAGGCACCAGGAGCGCGGAAATGAACAAGACTCGGTCCCTGCTCCTGAACCTCAGCGTCTAGGGCCCCTTCGCCTGCTCGGCACTGGGCACCAACAGAAGAGCCAGGTCTGTGCCGGCTGTGAAGGTGTTAGCAAGGAGCAGAGGGGGCTGCGGGAGACCCCAGAACCTGCCGCCTTCCCGAGTCGCCTTCATCCTGAAGCTGGAGATGCTGGGCCTTCACTGTCAATACTGGCGCACGGGGTTCAGGAGGCCGTGGGCGCAGGCTGGGAAGAGTGGCCGTGGCAGTGATGTCCCCGCAGTGGAGTTTGGAACCACAGGTGGGGCCCGGGCCTCAGACACAGGCAGCAGACAGGCAGGCCGTTGTCATCAGGGGAGGCATCAGCGGGCATCGCTGCCCCATGGAGGCAGTGACAGCCAAGTTATCCTGCTGCCAGCTGTGCGACTCTCACTGGCCATGGGACCGACTCCCACCCAGGGCCGGGAGGCAGGGGAGACGGGGACCCCCGGGGAAGCCCTCGCAGGGCATAGCTGCAGGTGAGACCCTGCCATCAGGAACAGACCAGAAGTGAAGACCGGGGCAGGCGGGCCGCAGGTGACTGAGACGGGCCTTGCAGGGGAGCTGCGGAGCTCCAGCTGGGTCACGCTGAGGCGGGGCCCAGAGGGGGGGCGGCTCCGCTGTGAGGTGGGGGCCCGGGAGAGGTGGCCCTGGGCAGGCCCTGCACACAGAGCTGGCCCTGCTCACCAACACCTAGCCAGCTGCTGCTCCTGCCCCTTTCTGGCCTCGCTGCAGGAAGAACCCACAGCGCTCCCAGGCCACCCTCTGAAGCTGGAAGGTGCCTCACTGCGTGGTTCAGGCTGGGCTTAAACTCACTCTGTAGCCCAAGTTGGCGTCAAGCTCAGGGTGACCCTTCTGCCTTAGCCTACAGGCATGCACCACCATGCCTGGCTCCCCATTTTTCTCTTGCGCAGGATGCCTGCGTACGGCGCTTACTTCGCCAGCATCCTGTGATCCTCTGCCTCCAACTCCATCAACTCCACGATCTTCCCCAGCCCTGCGACCTCCCAGCTCTTATTTGGGTGTCTCAGTGGACACCTCTCCCACCCAGCCTGGCTTTCTCCTGCTCTTCTCTCCATTTTGTCTTGGGAAGACCTAAAAATGACTCAAATCATCACTGATTAGTGATAGGGAAGCACTCACATTGATGGAAGGAAAGTGTGTTAGGACTGGCAGGTGATGCCCGCCTGTAATCCTAGCACTCGGGAGGCTGAGGCAGGAGGATCTCTGTGCATTCAAGGCCAGCCTGGGTTACATCATGAGACCTAACCTCGCTCCCCCAAAAAGCATGTTAGGTGTGTTCTTCACTGTATTTTTTTCTTTTTACTGACGTGTAATTGTACACAATGATGGGGCACAGTGAGATAATTCAATACAGTGAATTCACAAATGCTAGTTGCCCAGTGATCAAGCCAGGGCAAATAGCATTTACATCTCCTTTAATACCATCCACTTGTTTGTCGTGAGAAGCTTTGGGCCCCTCTCTTCTAGTTCTTTATAAGGAACTGTTGTGTACCGTAGGCAGTGAAATGAGTTTCTTCTGTCCTTGTCATCCAATCTCCCCAGACTCCGGTGACTCTGTCCTACTCTCTGCTTCTGTGAATTAGTATTTTTTGCTTCTACCAGTGAGAGAGAATAGTTTTGTCTCTCTGCTTGGCTCATGTCACTGAAATCAGTTCCATCTGTTGCCATCTGTGAGGTTTGTTCTTTTTTATGACTGAATAGTACTCCAAGCTCCACACCTGTTCTCCTTGCCCGTGCCTCCGTCACTGTCACCTCAGCTGATTCTGCAGCCTGGCACGGTGCACGGTATGACGTTAACCGCAGCGCTAAACACCAAGCGGCGTTGCCAGCACATGCAGGGCAGCACACGCAGGTGCTCAGTGTCCCTTGGAGGAGCACAGAGGTGTCCATCTGTCTTTCCATCTCCTGACAAAGCCCGGCTCTCCTCTTGGGCCAGTGGCCGGGGAGAAAGATGACCACGTTATCTGATTCCTTGTTTCCTTTCATGTAAGCTGTGAGTCTGCAATGGCTGCTGCCACGCAGTGTTTTCAGGGTGGGTTTGGGGTGCTTGGGATTGGGATGGTGCCCTAGTTCCGCAGTGGCGTGCCGTGGCCAAGGCCCGAGGTGCGGCCCGTGTGGTCACTTCCTGGCTCCCGGGCTGAGCTCTGTGCCAGACACACCCATCTGCAGGCCACGGGCAGATCCCAGAAGCCTGCTGCTGGGTGAAGAAGGCAGAGGGTGGAGTGGCCTGGCCTTCTGGGGCCAGCAACACTGCCATCTGCCGACACAGGCACGCAGCGTGCAGGGAGTCGGGGTCAGGGAGCCGAGGCCCCACTCACTGCGGGAGCAAATGCATGGGCCAGGAAGCTGGAACAGTCACAGGACTGTGGTCCCCATGGCCCCGCAGGTCCCTGAGGGTCACTGCTTGTGCCAGTGGACCGGGCAGAACTGTGAAGTGGACGTGACACAGGCCCATTCTCTTTCACATACTCACTCACACACCCACCCACGTGTGCACAGAGGAGCAGCCACTCCATCCAGCCCCGAGGAGGGACAAGGCCACTGTCCGCTGCGGCTGGGACTCTGCCCCGACTTGCAGATCGCTGCTCATGGCTCAGGGAAGTGCCTTCCCCTGTACTGAGGCGCTGGGGCCGCACAGGTGACCCTGGTGGGGGCGGTGGGAACAAGCTGGGTCTCAGTGAGCTTTAGCCCTGTGGTTGTTTAGTGTCGCCAATGCTGAGCTCCTTCTTGCTCATCAGCCCTCTCCCTCCCTTCCCGTGGGATCCCCGTCCTCCCTGCACCCCACTTTCTCCCAGAAAGAATGGCCACACTCAGGCCCTGAGGCCCACAGGCGGCTGCATCTTGGTGCTACTTTTCTGCAGAGACCGAGAGCATCCGCGGTGCTGGCTGGGGGAGGGCGCTGCTGGAGGTCAGGGCCTCTCCGGCCCTATCATCCCCACCGCCTCCTGGCTGGCCACTGCCTCCGCCTCCTTCCCCAGCCTCTCCCTTCCGTCCACCTGTCCATCTGTCCATCTGTGGCTACTTGCTGCCCCATCGGCTGCCCACATCTGCCAGCTTTAATGGACGAAGGGCACCTGGCCCCGTGAGCTTTTCACAGGCCAGCAGCTTTGATATCGGTGTCTGCTGCTGAAGGAGAGGACCCAATCCCAAAGGAAAACGGCTTTGGCAGATGCGAGTAAAACCCTGCCACCTCGCCTGAGGGCGCTGCAGGGGACTTGGCTCAGAGAACAGGGCTGGGATACTGGCCCAGCCAGGCTCCCGGTCACCACTGTCACCCACCACTGTTTACCCTGCACGATGGGGAGGAGGCGCCATCGTCCCACTGTGGCCCACACCGGCAGAGGTTTCCCTGCCGGAATACAGGTTGCCATGGCTACTGTCAGGGCACCCTGGAGCCCTGGAGGTGTGGGCAGGGCGGGACCCGGGGTGTGGACAGGTGTCCTAAGGTCCTGGGGTCCTCGAGGCTGTGGCGAGTGGCAGGCCCACCTCTGCCTTGCTCCATCTCCACGGGAAGGCAGGACAAAGGGTGCTGAGGACGCTGCCCTGACGGTGGCTCTTTGCATTCACACACAAAGCTGCAAGGTGGTGGCTGAGGCAGTGGGGTGACCCCCAGCGAGGCGAGTGCCACAGTTTGGTCTGCCGAGTGGACAGTAGCTCTGATCCCAGGGCTCTGAGGGTTTGTTCGATGAGGTCCACTGGACCCAAGTGTTTATCCTATGTTTATTCCATGAGCCCCGGGCAGGGAGTCGGGATGAGTACACCATATTCCTTTTTTTTTTTTTTTTTTTTTTTTTTTTTGGTCTTTTTGAGACAGGGTCTCAATATGCAGTTCAGGCTTGGCCTTGAGCTCACTTTGTAGTCTGGGTTGGTCTTGAACTTGCAAGGATCCTCCTGCCTCAGCCTCTGGAGTGCTGGGATTACAGGTGCACCACACCCAGTTTACATTCCTTTTTAGTGAGCCCAGATCTCGTCAGCAACTCCTTTCAGTGAAATAACAGCATGGCCTGCCAGGGTTGGCAGCGATCCTGGAAGTCCACCTAACCCCACCCCACCCGAAGTTTTACCATCTGCTAGAATATAATAAATAATTGCTAGGAAATAATTGTCTGTCCAAGCTTGACTACTCCTGGTGATGGGCACCTCACCACCATACATCTCTGCTGCTTTGGTTGCTACTGGTAGGGCTCTTCCTGGGTTGGGCCGACCTCTGCAGGTCCAATCCGTCACCACAGCTTTGCGTGGGGAGTCGCTGACGCGCCCTCAGGTCCTACTTCCGGTCCGTCAGCTAAGTAAATCAGGAAGAACTGGGCGCACCTCTCTCCACCCTGAGAGAGAGGCCGGTGCACGATGGAAAGGGCGCCTTTCCAAAGACACACTATCGCCACCTGCTGTGCAAGCGCGGCAATGCTCCTGCCTCGCCCAAACTGGAGGAGAATTCGTCCAAGCCGCAGTCAAAGCCAATTGGACTTTTGCGTATTAGTGATACTGGGGGTCGAACCTGGGTGTCTGCGCTGCCTTACATCCTCAGCCCTTTTTTATGTTTTACTTTGAGATAGGATCTCTCTAAACCCCTAAATCGCCCAGGCCAGGCTTACACTTGCAAACCCCTGCCTCAGCCTCTCTGCATAACGGGGTTACAAGCGTGCACCACCGTGCTCAGCCCTGAGGTGACTTTTAAAAAGCATCTAGAGCTTGGACTGCGGCTCACGCGTGCAGATGCTCAGCCTCTTCCTGCCTCTGTCGTTCTCTGTCCTGCCTGCACCTACCAGCCCCGCCCAGCCAGCTCCTGCGGTGGGGGATGGGCGTGCCGGGCCGGAGTCCGAGACAAGGGACCCTGCAGAGCCAGTGACCGTGTGGTCCTACAGCGTCAGCAGTTTGTGTTCTCCAACCCTGGCCGCCCACGCAAGACTGGCCAGTGACTCCTCCTGGGGGTTCAGGGTTGGGGGCCCAGCAGGTGTAAGAGTCCCAACCCCATCCCAGGCTGTCTCCGGCATTTCCTGCAGGGGAGGACAGCGCCTCAGGGGTCTGAGGCAGGGCCAGCCTGCGGTCACCCTGGGAGAGGAGGGCCATCCCGCCGGCCACCTCTCAGGACCCCACTTCAGTGACAGATGTCAGATCCACGTTTCACAGGGACCCGCCATGCTGTGGGTCTGGAGAACTCAGCGGTCACTTGGGGCCTAGAGACAGCAAGCCACGAGCACAAGTTTCCGTGAACAATGGGGCAGAAAGGCCCAGAAGGGAGGTTGGAGCACAGCCGGGACCCCTCACAGCCTACAGGCCCCAGCGACCCTCACCACAAATGCCCACAGGTGCCCAGGGCACCTCCTTTCCACTGCCTGAGACCCTGAATTTCTGGGGCTCCCCTCTGCCTCCCACTGTGCCCAGACCAACCCCACTGGGAGCTCTGGCCCTGCATCCTGGCAACCTTCCTCTGGTGCCATGGTGTCCAGGCTGCAGTGGGGCAGGGACAGCATGCCAACAGCTGCTGCTGGGGACCAGTACACAGGGCCCCTGTGTGCTCTGTGGTGGGCGCCTTTGGGGGACCTGTGAGGAGGCTGGGCGTGAGTAGCATCCGTGACAGTACAGTTCTCAGACACATGGCCTTGCCTGTGCTGGGAAAGGTGTATCCATCCTGCTGCCTCTCCAGATGGCTCCAGAAACCAGTCAGCAGGCTGACAGGCTCCAACTTTGGGCAGAGGATGAATCAGGAGGGTCCTTTGGATGCTATGGAGTCTCTAACCTACTTCTACTTCGGGCGCTGAGCTGTGGTTCCAAATATCTGGGGTGCAGGAGCTGCTCACCCACCTCTGGCCACGCGTTCTGCCTCCCACTCAACCCTCAGGCGCCTGTCCTGGGTGCGGACAGCCCTTGGCCTCCCCCTGCGGCCCTCAGCTGGTGCCTGGACCCGGTCCAGCTCTGAGCCGGGATAACGTGGCTCTCCTCCCACCAATACAGCCAATTAAAAAGACAAATGACTGCCCCTTATCTTCCCTGGGCCCCTCGCCCATCCACCCTCCGCAGGCCCTCCAGGGAAATGAGTTGGGGGCCTCTGAGCTGGAGCAGCCACTCCCCACTGCCCTGGCCCGGGGTCTTCCAGGCTGGCAGCCCCTCTGTCTCCTGGCACTGGTGGGCAGCACAGCGAGGGGCGGCAGAGGGGAGAGAGACGGGAATGCGTGATCCGTCTGACAGCACTTCACGCTGGGGACGTGAAGAGCCTTGGGACTTATTCTCAGGTTCTAACCTTGGACCTGAAGCTTTAACGGAGGGCCGTACTTCTGGGGGACACCTAGTTCCTTTGCTCTGCATTCAGGAGACGGTGATCCCAGGCCAGGCAGGAGGGCCAGCTGCCCAGGAAAGCGAGGGCGCTTAGGCAGCAGAAGCCCAGCACTAACCCAGCTCCGGCACCAGTGATCACTGAGGCCCGAAGGAAATCACCAGAACCCTGGGCTTGGGTCTGTCCAATGCCCAGGCCAGCAGAGGTAGGATTCCTGCACTAAGGCTGATGCAGCACCGGGCACACTCAAGCTGTCCCACCCATGTCCATCAGTTCCCTTCCTGTTATGGCAGCCCCACGACACCTATTCTAATTTCTCTACACCACACACTTACCTACTTGTCTCACATGTGTCATCACCTGAAAGTTGTTCCTGAAATCTAACTAAAGGGGAAAAAGCCTTCATGCCCACTGCTCACTGATGAACTCTTACTCATCCTTCAAAACCCAACCCAGTTGTTACCTCTCTAGCTTCCCTTTGTCCCACCATTCTCCCAGCTCCTCTGTGACACTGTGATTGTTCTGTTAAGTTAATGAATGTTTAGTGAGTGCCTGACTTGTGCCAGGCACATGAGGAATCTAGGCAATGCCTGAGGAAGCAAGATGAAAGCAGTGCCCCCCCCCTTTGAAGGAGCTAGTCCAGCGGGAGGAAAGAGGCACAGCAATAATTTAAACGTACCCCCAGAGTGTGCTGGACAGCAGACTCCTCGGCTTCTTCTGGTTTGCTGCAGGTGGCCACACACAGCTCTTGCTAAGGGCTCTCCTGGTCCTCCCGAGCCAAGGGCTGCCACCCCTGGGGTCCAAGCAGCTTAGAGCGCTGGGTTCCCCAGGCACAGAGGATGCAGCTGCCCGCTCAGGGACCAGGGCTGCAGTGGGGCTCCCCTGAGGGAGAGTTGCAGGCTTTGGGGAGCCTGCAGACCCAGGGGACCCCAGAGTGTGGGAGCTGGGGGCCCACTCTGGAGTGGAGCACTGTAGGTGACCTGAAGCCTAGCCTAGGCCCAGAGACTGTGGGGTCCAAGGTGATGGGGCTGAGAAGAATTCAGAGATCAGCAGCCTGCCCCCCTACCGGCCCCCC